>PVIH01031275.1:0-11057 GCA_004025045.1 Sigmodon hispidus | reverse complement strand
GGGGGTGGGGGTATGTTCAAGACAGAGTCTCATTATGTAGCTCTGGCTAGTCTCATACTCAGAGAGATTCACCTGCCTCTGCCTCCCAAGTGCTGTGATTAAAGGCATGAAGCACTATGCCCAGCTAGGTACCGTTTCCTTGATCAGCAATGGATTTGATTGGATGAGTGGCTCTGGACGTGCCTACATAGATTAGAGATCCCTGGTGAAGCCTGGCGGGGCCTGTGGTAACTGGTCACTCTCATTCCGTACCATAGCTCCACCACCTAGGAAAGAACTTGACTCTGACAGAGCTCAGAAATCTCTGGAAGGAGATGAATCCCAATGGGATGGTGTTCAATAAAGCTTCTCCACCACCTTCCCATCTGAATCCCTGAGCAGTCCATGAGAACGGGCTTTATATGGCAAGACTGAGCCATTTCCTTGTTTCCTTTCTTTCTAGTGCTGAAGTGTAGATGTCGGGTATGCAGGAAATTTGTCTTACTTCAGAAGTGCGGCTGGGGGAAAGGCATGCTAGCCATGGGACAGGTAAGTTGTAAGCAGCACAAGATGGTGGCCCACCTGCCTTGTGTGGGGGCCATGAGCAGAACGGATGCTTGCCAAGTTTCCTCGAGTCCTTAGTACCTTGGTAAAGGCTGGTGCACATGGCTGCCAGTGCCTGAGGGTGCAGCTGGGGTAGGCTGAGTCAGCAGCCTGCCAGTTTTCCTCCAGTACTGGCCTGTCAACAATCATGCTCTTGGAAGAATCAAGGTTGCTGAGTGGCTAGGACCGTCCTGCCTCTCCTTCAGGGGTCTCAGCCGTGCAGGAGCAGAGGATGAACTGAGGGAGAAAGTCTGCAGTGGTAGATGTGAAGACAAGGAAATACTGTGGTTAGTTCATCAAAACACCTCAGACATTGTTCCGTTGACTTTGGGATGCCTCTTAGCTGGGTATAGGAATACTATGCTCCTTTGCAAGCTCTTCACCGGCTCTCTGAATTTGTCTCCTCCTACACTGCCCCGTACCCCCAAGAAATGCTTCTTGGCTCCTCAAGAAAGTGTGGGGACTTGCAGTAAAGAGTTAACCTGCCCCTAGTGGTATCCTACTAGACCCTCGAAGAAGCAGCTTCAGCCTTTTGTGGGGCTGCCCCTGTGTGTAGCCTCAGGACTGCCGCTCACTTGCACTTGCTGGCTTTGCTGGTGCACACAAAGGCTCCCTTGTTTCTGGCCCCGCTGAAGTCACATGCTTTCACTCTTAACCAGAACTTTAAAAAGAAACACCCACCCTCTCTGGCCCCGGATGACCCTGTTTACGTCTGCTGAGCCAATTCCAAACAGCTACAGTAGTGAAAATTGCCTTCCAGGGCGACTTCTCTGTTGGTGTAGAGAGAACAAATCTTCACTTTGTGTAAGGGAGGAGACTTTAAGGAGTTTGGGAAATGGCTTAGGGGAAAAATACCATGAAGCTAGTAGCTGGCTTCAGCGTCTCTATTTTCTAAAGTCTCTCTTCCCCAGACCCCAGGGGCCAAAGATTAAAGATTGGAAGAAACAAAAGGATGAGCAGCGTTTTAAGGGCTAAGAGGCAAAACATTCTAGATATTGCTAGTGAGAGTCTATCCTGTTTAATCCTTGAACGTGATAGTTTCTTTTTATGAAAGAGAGGGTTTTTGTTGTTGTTTTGACTTGTGTGTGTGTGTGTGTGTGTGTGTGTGTGTGTGTGTGTGCAATGAGTTAATAAGTGATGCCCTTTGTTTGATGTTACTAAGAGTTGGAGAGGAAGTTTTCTTCCCTAGCATAGGGAGTGACCTATTGAACTGTGGAGGCTTCTAGAAATGTCTGGGCTCGGATCTGTTTTTTTGTTTTGTTTTCTGTCTGTACCCTAAAGATTCCTTTCTTTCACTTGGTGAGTAGTGTCCCACGTTCTCTCTGTGAAGGAAGTCAAGTTTCCTTTGATTGTTCTTATTCTGATCAAAGTGGTAAAAGTTGAAGGGGAAACAGCAGAGCCCAGGAATCCTGGCAACTCTAGAGTCCCCAGATGAGGTCCCTCTCCTGAGCCACACAACTAGCAGAAAGGATCAGATGGCCTCTTTGTGCATCCCAGAGAAAGCAGTGGAGGTACAGGGATGGGGCCAGAAGGCAGTGCCAATTCCTAGGGCAGTGGTCCTCAACCTTCCTGACGCTGCGACCCTCAAACACGGTTCCCCTTGTTGTGCTGACCCCACCCCCAACCATAAAATTGTCTTGTTGCTACTGCATAACTGTAATCTTGCTACTATTATTAATCATAATGTAAATATCTGACATGCAGGATATCTAATATGTATTCCTATGAAAGAGCTGTTCAGACCCTAAAAGGTCCAGACCCATAGGCTGAGAATCGTTAAGTAGAGGGTCTGGAGAAGTTCTTTGGGCAAGTTAAGTTTCCTTCCCAGTGATGGTGCGGGGAGGGTTTCTGATGCTGTGTCCAGCTTTAGGAGACAGAGTGTGCGTGGCAGTGGAGGCCGTGAAGAGGACGCTGCTGCAATAATTGCCATCTCTGGCCTAAGGAGTCTCAGAAAGTTGCATTAGCACACCTATAGAAAGTAGGAGGTCACAGAGAAGAAATAGCAAATAGGATGCCAGAGGCCGTGGTGATTGATGCACAGACAATGGTGCTCACTCAACACTGTAGTCCTGAATTAGTAAGTGAACCAGCAGACCTCAGCAGATGGGAAGTTTCACCTTTGAACAGAGGCAGAGACTAGTTATAGGCCATTCTGTACTATCTTCATGTTCCGGTGAGTCAAAGGGTCTCGTGTTGTAGTAGCATGCTCACAAAATGGGGTAGCCTCTGTTACCGTGGTTGCTTATGCAGAATAGAGACTCTGACCAAACTGAAATGAACGTGTAGTCAAGAGAAAACTAACCATTTGTGCAATTGTGTTCACAGCCGCCACCGCTCTCTAACGCCAACACTGCCTCTTGCTTGCCGAGCTCCAGCCCAAGGAGAAGGGGGGTAAGTAAGGAGGTGCTCATCCCATGGCTTGTACAAAGCAGACTGCCTGCAAATCCACCCGTGGTAAAGCACCCAGGAAACAGCTGGCTATAAAACCGCTCGCAAGAGTGTGCCCTCTACTGGAGGGGTGAAGAAACCTCATCGTTACAGGCCTGGTACTGTGGCACTCCGTGAAATCAGACGCTATCAAAAATCCACTGAACTTCTGATTCGCAAGCTCCCCTTTCAGCGTCTGGTTCGAGAAATTGCTCATGACTTCAAGACAGATCTGCGCTTCCAGAGTGCAGCTATTGGTGCTTTGCAGGAGGCAAGTGAGGCCTATCTGGTTGGCTTTTTTGAAGATACCAACCTGTGTGCTGTCCGTGCCAAACGTGTAACAATTATGCCGAAAGATATCCAGCTAGCACGCCGCATACGTGGAGAACGTGCTTAAGAGTCCACTATGGGGGAAACATTTCATTCTCAAAAAATTTTTTTCCTCTTCTTCCTGTTATCAGTAGCTCTGAATGTTAGATATTTTTTTCCATGGGGTCAAAAGGTACCTAAGTATATGATTGGGAGTGGAAAAATAGGGGACAGAAATCAGGTATTGGCAGTTTTTTCATTTGTGTGTGAATTTTTAATATAAATGCAAGATGTAAAGCATTAATGCAAGCAAAATGTTTCAGTGAACACATTTCAACAGTTCAACTTTATAACAATTTTAAATAAACCTGTTAAAATTTTTTGGACAATGCCAGCATTTGGATTTTTTTTTTAAAAAAAAAAAAAAATAAGTAAATTTCTTATTAACAGCAAAAAAAAAAAAAAATGTGTATGTGTATGTGTGTGTGTCCCCTACTGGAACACAGTGTGACCGAGCCCATCCTGACTGTGTGTCCCCTACGGGAACACAGTGTGACCTAGCCCATCCTGACTGATGAGTAACTAAATGAGAGCAGGCTGCTCACCCCCCATTTTCCATTTTCTATCCATTGTTTTTAGAGTCTCACTGTGTAGCTATGGCTGGCTTGGAACTTGCTGTGTAGACCAGGCTGGCCTTGATCAGATTCATATACATCTACCTGCCTCTACCTCCTGAGTTGTGAGATTAAAGGTATGTGCCACCACACCTGGTTTATCCATTTAGTCTTGCTATACAAGCCAGGCCCGACTGGAATTATCAATCCTCCTGCCTCAGTCCCCTAAGTGCTAGGGTTTAAAGCATGTACCATGATGCTTGGTTTCTGCCCATACTTGAAACTGCTGTTTTAAAAAACAATGGCTGGGGCTAGAGAGCTATCTTAGTGGACTGCTCTTCCAGAGGTCCTGAGTTCAATTCCCAGCAACCACATGGTAGCTTATAGCCATCTATAATGGGATCTAATGTCTTTTGGCATGCAGACTTACATACAAATGGCGTACTTACACCTTAAGGAATATATAAATAAAAATTTAAAAATGATGGTTGGGCATGGTGGTATACTGCTGTCAACCTCTTGTAAGCTTTAGGTGGGAGAATCAAGGGTTCAAGACCTGCCTAGAGTGCACAGTGAGGCCCTGTTGCACACAAGTAAGCAAACAAAAGCATAAAAGAGACTTTGGCCATTCAGTCAGACACACACACATACACATACACATTTCTTAAGAACGGATTTCTTAAGAAGGAAAAAACATTAGAGGGCTAGAGAGATAGCTCAGCAGTGAAGAGCACTGGCTGCTTTTCCAGAGGATCTGGGTTCAATTCCTAGCACACACATAGCAGCTCACAACTGTCTGTAACTCCAGTTCCAGAGATCTGACATCCATGTGAAAACACCAATGCACATAAAATAAAAGTTAAAAAAAGAAAAAAAACCCACATTATCCCCAGTCAGAATTAACAAAATATACACATGCTTTGTTGCAAAATGTGTGTACAAATGGTCACTTCTACAGTCATTAAGCCTAAGCTTATAAGACTTACTGGTCAGTTTCTTTAGTCTTTCCCCCTTTTTCTTTCTTTTTGTGGTTTTGGTTTTTCGAGACAGGGTTTCTCTGTGTAGCCCTGGCTGTCTTATAGACCAGGCTGGCCTTGAACTCACAGTGATCCACCTGCCTCTGCTTCCCCAGAAGGGGCTCAGGGGCTCACTCTCCCTTCTTTCTCGCTGGATCTATAGCCCAGATTGGCTTCAAACTCACTAAGAATCCAAAGATTTCCTTGAACCTTAGATCCTCCAAAGTGCTGGGATTACAGAATTTGTCAATAAGTATGGTGCACACAATGCTGAAGCTCAAACGCAGGATTTTGTTCATGCTGGGCAGGCCTTCTACTGACTGGGTTCTATTCTCAGACCAGGGATTCATTCATTTTTTTATTCCCTTTTTCTTTCTTTTGAGACAGGGTTTCACTGTGTAGCTGATTGGCCTGGACTTCTCCTTGCAGAACAGGAGTAAAGGATGATGTTTTGAACTCTCGTGGAGATCTGCCTTGCCTCCTTAGTGCTGGTATTAAAAGCATACTCCACCATGCCTGGGATTTGGTTGTTTCTTTAGAAAATATTCCTAAACTCAATGTTGGGTAATAAATGTAAGGGGCACTAAACACTAGAAAAGATAAAGCTCCCATTTTCAAAAGTTTCTCACAAGAGTTTATTTCTCACTCACACATCTGTCTAATGTGAGTATGTGACTTATGACCTTTATGTGGCCGTTCAAGGACTCATGTTTCATTTATCTTATTATGCTGTCACCATTGACAAGTTCTTTTAAAAGCTAGTAAGTCTGGAAAACACCAGGTTTCTTAGCTTGGAAGGGATGCACACTACCCCCACTCACTTTGTGTCAGGGGAGGGCTGGTTACATAGGATCAAACTTACCTCAAGGGAAACTGAGGAAGGAATACAGTTGCTGGCTGGGTAGCCATCTTCCAGAACACTTGTTATGTGAGGTTTTTCTGGGGGAAATGAACAAATGTCTATTCATCCCAGATAGGAAACCAAGGACAGATGATTCTACCCAAGTGTTGCTTGAACCAATGAGTTTATTGGGCCCATTTACAGGAACATAAGTTACTTACAGGAAGAATGGGCACCCACAAGCCACCACATCATCAAAAAGCTTTATTCCAGTATGGGTGATGACTTCCCCATAGCTGCGTAGATGGTGTGCCCCCTTAGTGAACCTTCTTCCATTTTCTATATTCTCTGGCAACTTCCAAGATCATGTGAAGCTGGGAAAGAATTACTGTGTGCAGCTTGCAGGGGTGGCTGGCATCTCAGGTGAGGATCTAAAGACTCTCATAGTTAACAGGTCTGAAATTGAGGCTGGCTTGTGGATAACCACAGCTGTTCTTGATTAAGATGATAATAGCTGTTACTGTCACAGGAGACCGTTCCCCAGCACCTGTGGACTATGGCAGGACACTTGATTGTAGACAGCTGTTATCTCTGGTCACAATAGTGTGAGTTTCTCAAAAGCTTTGATGCCTGTGTCCAAATTGTCTTTTGTTAAGTCTATACCACTTTAAGCTATTTTTTCTAGTATATAACCCTACCTGCGGTGGAATTATCCTTTTGTACACTGTGTGAATATATGTCCCTGTGATTGGTTTAATAAACAGGCTGACTGGCCAATAGCTGAACAGGATAAAGTTAGGTGGGAGAGCCAGACTGAGAATGAAGGGGTTAGGAAGGGCAGAGGCAGAGGAGTCACTGGCCAATGAGAAAGCAAGATGTGTATGCCTTACTGAGAAAAAGTACCGAGCTACCCAGCAAAGCATGATAAAAAATTTGTTAATTTAAACGTAAGAGCTAGTTCGTAACAAGCCTGAGCTATTGGCAGCGCATATCTAATTTATTTATTTATTTATTTATTTATTTATTTTTAAAACTTTATTTATTTGCCTTGGTGTTTTGCCTGGAACTGGAACTACAGACAGTTGTTAGCTGCCATGTGGGTGCTGGGAATCGAACCCGGGTCCTCTGGAAGAGCAGACGGTGCTCTTAACCTCTGAGCCATCTCTCCAGCCCCGCATATCTAATTTATATTATGTCTCCAAGTCAGTTATTTAGGAAGCAGCTTCCAGTTATTTGGAAGCAGGCAGACAGGACAGAATTTCTGTCAACACCTACCTAGCAAAGATTATTTAAAATGGAATGCAGTAGTATATATAATCTGAAACATTTTTACTTTGCTAATTTTGAACAAAGGGGAGACATTTCATTTTTTAACATATTCTTTCTTATTTTCTAAAAGAATTAGAAATATGTGTATGCTTAATTGGCATAGTTTCTTCTGTTAATTATCTCTTAGTATTAGCTTTTTTATGGGGGGACAAGGGGGTGACAGGATCTTAATTTATAGTCCAGGCTAGCCCTGAATTTACAATCCTTGCACTCAGTCTCTTGCGTGCTGAGATTACAAGTACTGTATTGACCACCATGCCCATATTGAACACTTTTAGCTTATGGCATTAGTATTTTACTATCCATTTATAAGAGTTAGAGCATTTTTAATATACTAAAATGTTCATACTTTCCCTTTGTGGCTTTTGTTGTTTTTATGCTTCTAAAGTATTTTGAACAAAAATAAATAACTCTTTTAAAAAGGAAGAAATTCAAATGTTGGTTGAGGAGGAGACATCATTCATTGGTAGAGCATGTGTTCAGGTTGCATGAGGCCCTGAGCTCAGTTCCCAGTACCAGTCAACAGCAGCAGCAAACCCCAAAGTGTTTACCTACAAAAGCTACTGGGTTTGATGTTACCTGCCTGTAAGCTCAGCACACACTCAGGAGGCCAAGGCAGAAGATCCTGGAATTTAGGCCAGCCTAGGCTACAGAATGACAAAGGCTACCAAAGACCACTTCTCAAAAAGCAAGCCAGCAAATTAACATCACTTCCCTTATTTATTTATTTATTTATTTATTTATTTACTGACAGTCTTTCTGGCATATGTGTGTAACTACAGTATGATTTTTCTCCCACAAGGAGCCGGTTCCCTGTAACACATGTCTGCTGTTGCCACTGGCCAGAAGACCTAGACCAGAAATACTGTCCATCAGGACTGAGCTTGCGCTTGTAGCCTTTCAGTTACACAAACACAGCCATTCACTCTCCCCCAGTCTCTTCTCTCTCACTTAGTGTTCCCTTCCTTATTACACTGCATTTCCAAGTCCACGAGAACTAACCCTGTGAAGAATGTCTGCGCCACTGGTGGGTCACACAACTGACTAAAGTGGCTAAAATCCATTTACTTCCTCCTTCTCTTATCATTAGACTCAAGGTAAATCGCTTCGGTTTAGTGGTGGATGTTTGTCTCCCTTTCAGCCTTACCCAGCACCCTGCCAATCTTTGACAGTGGAAATTCCCCCCCATACTCCCTCCTCCTTCCTTCCTGGGTATGAGATGTCATTGTGCTGACTCATTTGTCCTCTGCCCCACAGTCCAGAGCCCCTTTCTCTGAAGTGGAGACTACACACTCCTGTGTGTTCTGAGTATTGTCCACAAGGTCTATCCCTGTGGCTTCTCTAGAAATCAGTCAGGCTTTCAAACTCAAAGAGATACAGACTAATCTCTGTCTCCAGAGTGATGGGATTAAAGGCATGGATTACCACTCCCTGACCTTCATGGCTAGGCTCTGTGAGTGACTCTGTCCTCTGATATTCCAGACTATTTTTATTAAATATATCACCACAGACAGATCCAATTAATGTCTTGGAGAAGCAGACTTTCTACACCTGAGAGTTATGGTCTTGACTGACAGCCAGAAATGACTATAACATTCTCAGTTCCGAGGCCTCTTCTGAGAGGCCTACAATCAAAGGCTTTTCCCTGTGAAGAGGCCCAGTGGTTAAACTTCCTCAAAAAGACGGCAGCTTGTGGGACAAACTCTCTTGTCACAGGCTGCAGGAAGTGTGGCCTGAAGAACCAAGTTCTTGAACAATCCATGAACTTTTCTGGGGGCTGGTGACTGTGGGTGCTGTGAGGTTAGTGACCAGGGCCCCTCTCCCTCCCCCAACTTCATTTTACAGGGATCCTTGTAGATTCCCCACTTACCTACTTCAGACCTCTTGAAATACTCCAGTGACCTGCCAGAGAAAGGGAAGGAGAGGAAAAGGTAGTTTCCTCGAGAGACCAAGGCAGGGGAGCAACAGGGAAAGCTGCTTGTCTGCAGAGGAAGCTAGAGAGGAAGGCTGAGACTCTTTGAACTTCTCCCACAACCTGACAGGAAAGTCACACAAACACCATCAGGCTCCAGCAGGATGTGAAGGGAGCAGCCAGGATGAAGTAGCTCCTTTGAAGGCTTCTCACCCTGACTAAGGGAAGTAAACCTCCCCATCACCTGACCGACAGTCACACTGGAAGCAAGCTGCTCTGTAGTTGAGAGCCCATCATCAGCAAAGCCAGAAGATGGGAATGTAACAAGCAGATGTTCTGAGCTGTCACGGACAAGGGAGGTCCCAGGGGAGGTTGGCAGGAGCACCATGAACAAGAGCAGCCTGGGTCCTGGCAAAGTAGCAATGATGAGGCCTAGCCATGGTCCAGAAGACTGGAGAAGATCAGCAATAGCCTCAGGCAGGGCTATGAGCTGAGCCAGCTACCTGTCCTGTGGGCCCCAGAGCCAAAGGAAAGTGTAGGCCCTTGTTACTGCCCCCCCCCATTTTAAGTTGTTAATTAAACCAAGCTCAGAATCCTCCCGGGCATTAGGTCCTCTGCAATTGGCTACATTAGAACGGGGTGAGAGGTTACGCAGAAAGGGGGGGCCTGGGATGGGAGGAAGTCCCTGAGGAGTCCTTTGGTGCTAAAAACACTGGAGACAGATACTCTATTAACAACACATTTTAAAACTCTCAGACAGGACTTTACATCTCTGAAACCATATAACAAAGGTGACAATTTTATGAGCCAAGTTATGCGTAGCACATTTTATGTTCCTAAACGACCTAAGTGATTTTTGTAGGTCCTTCAAGGACACTAAAAAAGTAAGTGTTGGGGCTGGAGTGATGGCTCAGTGGTTATAAGAACTTGTTGCTCTTCCAGAGGACCCGGGTTCAGTTCTCAAAACCCATGGCAGAGGCCTTATACCCCCTATTAACTCTGGCTCCAGGGGCATCCAATACCTCTTCTGGCTTCTCTCTCTCTCTCTTTCTCTCTCTCTCTCTCCCACCCAAATAAAAGCAAGTGAAAATAAGTTTAAAAATTCATCTCTTCTCATGGCTCACAGTTGTAATGCTACTGAGAAGCTGAGGCAGAATTATTGTCTGGAACTGGTCTACATGGTCTTAAAAACTAAAACAAAGAAAGAAAAAGGGAGACGTAGAGGAGATTGCTCTGTAGTCAAATGTCTTTCTTGCAAGCACAGGACCTGAGTTCAGATTCTCCAGAACCCTCATAAAAACTGTCTCTGTGCTGGTCACCTCAGCAGAGAGTGTCGGAGGAGCAGAGGCAGGCTGAGCCTGGAGCTCATTAGCCTGCTGCCTCATCACATCAACAAGCTGAGGCTTCAGGGAGAGACCTTGCCTCAAAAACTAACTGCGGAGGGCTGGAGAGCCCACACGGAGCTAGAACACTTGCTGCTTTTGCAGAGGACCTGAGTTCAGTCCTAGGCCCCCACTTCAGGAGCTCACAACCTCCTGTCGCTCCAGTTCCTGACTAAGGTAAGATTGAGCAGCCCCAGCGCAGACCTCTGGCCTCAGCAATCACAAACTAACAGCTACACACACAACACAAACACTCCCAGAACTAGATGCAATCCTTCCCCATACCTGTCCAAATGTATGGACATCTCCCACCCCTGGCTTTCCTTGCCACTGTCTTATTTTCCCTTTGGAGACGGACAATCATTCCACGTTTGGTGGCGCATAAATCCTCCCAAGCTCAGCTTTCCCCTCCGTTGCCAACGTGTTTCAAACTGCCTCTGAAAACCAGAGCTCACAAAAGGGGAGCATCTGGCCAGAAGGGAGAGGTTGAAAGGGGATACAAAAGAAAGGCCAAGCGGGTACCTTTCGGCTCCTGCCAAGCTATGCTGAGCAAGACTTAGTGCAAGAGGATTATTGGGGAGGAGGAAGGGAGAGCAAAAGAGTGTGTGTGGGGGGGGGTTGGATCTGAGAGAGGCAGACAGAACG
>PVIH01031274.1:0-11057 GCA_004025045.1 Sigmodon hispidus | reverse complement strand
AACAAACTGTGGTACATCTACACAATGGAATACTACTCAGCAGTAAGAAAAAATGATATCCTAAAATTCACAGGCAAATGGATGGATTTGGAGAATATCCTCCTGAGCGAAGTATCACAAACTCAGAGAGATAAGCAGGGGATGTACTCACTCACTAGTGGTCTCTAAACAAACAAACAAGAAAAAAAGCCAAACATGCTCAAACAGCAAACCACAACCACTGAACAGCTTGGGATCAGAAACACCCTGGACTGACCCTTCAAACCCCAGTCCATCTATAGGAACACCTGACTCACTCTTGAGGGAGGGGGGACAAAACTGGATTTGGCCGGGAGTGTAGACTGATCCAAGCATTATTGGGCCAGTGTGACCATAGGACTGTCTGCTTCCTGCCAAGGGAGGGGATGGGGAGTTGCAGAGAAGAAAAATGACCAGATGTGGTGGGAGGGGGAAGAGACCTTCAATAAGGATATACAGGGATGGAAAAAAAAAATTCAGAGGGAAAGCTGAACACAAAGAAAATATATGTGTAGTAATCTTATTTGCATTTCCACCCTTGATAAGGCATGCTTATGATTATTATCCTCTGTATAGTTATTGTTAACTCTTCGGATTTTTAAATTCTTTTTACTGTTTTTTTTGATAAATACAAAATAAACAACGAAAAAAAACACACACACACACACACAAAAAAAAAAAAACCAAAGTATCGCTTAGCTGACTGAACAAATGTTCTGCTGTAATGGGGCGGGCCGGGTACCCCTACTTTAGCTCGTTAGGATTCCATCCTGAAAGGCTAAGAAATACCTTGTTCTCTCAGACTTCCTCTCCTTTTCTTTCCAAACAAGGGGAATCACCAGTCCTTCTGGACAGTGAACAAACAAAGAATGAACACTAATGGACACTGGGATGATTTAGGTTGGATTTGGGGGATAACCCTACACTAGCCCTGTCTCCAGGCAGGCCCCAAACATAAGGAGGGATCCATCAGGCATCATTGCAGGGGGGCCCCATATTGACAGCTCTGAAATTAATTGTATCATTCAGCCTTCCACTTCTGGATTTTTGTTATTGTTGTTTGTTTTTTAAGGTTGGACATGATTACCTTGAGTATGCAAGAAGAAAGTAATCATTTCATCTCACTATACTAGTTATTACAGATAAGAACCGTAGAAGACAAGCTGAGTTTAAATGCTTTATATGGTGTATGTGCACACATTTGTGTCTGCACTGCACATAGCCAGCTCTTAATATATAAGCCTGTCATTTACACCAATTTAAAAAAAAAAAAAGTGCAGCAATGAAATCTGGAAAGAAACTTAGGTTTCTTTCACCTTTACCAAATTCAGTGAGGATACTGAAATCTTACAGCTACTATCTACTGACTTTATAGACACCTTTTGTTGGTTTGGTTTTGTAGGTTTTCTTTTATAAGATTTATTTATTCACGTATTTGAGTGCTCTTGTCTTTGTGTGCACCAGAAGAAGGAATCAGATCCCATTATAGACAGTCATGAGCCACCATGTGGTTGCTGGGAATTGAACTCTGGACCTCTAGAAGAACAGCCAGTGCTCTTAACCATTGAGTCTTCTTTCCGGCCCCAGTTTTATAGATTTATTTTTAGGCTCAAGGCCAATTTTATTCAAATTTAAAAGACAAAATCCCAGGCTAGGTAAGCTGTTGCTCTCGGCACCTGCCTGGAGGGGGGAAGTGCTTTGTGACAGCGGCACTCGTCCAGGATGGGTGGCTGGCACCACCGGCCAGGGAGGTAGTGGCTTTGGAAAAAGAGTAAGGAAGCCCAAACAATCAGGAAAAGCATACTTAGGTTCTGACAAACATCTCAAAGAAAGAGGAAAAAGAGAAAGTTGCCTCTTTGTGAGTTAGTACTTAGAAAGGTGAGGAGACCGACCTAAGTATCTCACCGCTAGGATCATTATTCCAGCAATCTCTTTAGTATCGATAAAGTGCACCTGCTGTCCTAGGGGTGATCCCTCAGCCAGGTGACTGACCCAGCCAGCTGAAATATCAGGTCTCCACTCAGGCCAGAGATTCCTCTCTTGACCACAAGTTTATAATGGGCCTTCATTCTGCTCCCTCTGAAGTGGTAACCCTAAATCATTTATGAAATAGATCAGGGATCAGAGCCCCAAACACTTCTGATATATTTGGTTTCTAGTTGGATACCTTCACAGAAGAATAGGAACGGTAGATCCATTTCGGGGACCTTTCTAGGTCCTTGGAGCTTCTAGAAAGGAGGCACTTGGCAGTCTGTGATTGTCAGGTTGCTGCTGTGCTTGGGCCAGCGAAGGCACCCTATAGGAAGGCTCACAGGCACCTGGAGGGTGCCTGTCATGGAGCCTGAGTCCCAGACTGCCCACGTGCCTCACGGTTTCCAGGTGTCACCCCTCTACCCTTACCCATTGTTAGATTAGTGCTTTCAATTTTGTCCCCATGAGTCCTAGGTCAGCTAAGAATCAGTTTTAGTTGAAGATTTCTGAATAAAACTCTATCTGGGAAGTTCGTCCAAAGTTAAAGAAGATAAAGGAGTCAGTTCAGTGGAGGTATGACTGTACCTGGTTGTCACCAGCCTTGGCTCCCAACAGTTGCTGGTTCCAGCCTCTGGTCATTTGAGGCTAAGCTCCTATGAGATAGCAGGCCTGGGTTTTCCTAAACCCAGACAACAGCATCAAGGAGAGATAGATACAAAAAAGAAGTGGCCCTACCCTCTCTCAAGTTCTCAACCAAAGAGGGTTTTCCTCTGTTGTGGGAGAGACTGGATTCTCCCACATCTAGGTTTGCCAGCTGGCTGCTGTGTAAAGCCTAAGTGAGGTCATCACCTTAAACCTCAGGATTTTTTTATTTAATAATAAGAGCAATCCTAATGAATAGACTGTTAGAAAACTGAAGTCTCAAAGGAATCGTGACAGCCCAGGCATCTCGCAGGCACTGACTCAGCTTTCCAGCTTGTTCTCCTGGCTCTCAGACTAGAAGACTCCTCTTCACTCTGCTCTAGAGGCCACATGGCATTTCCAAAGCAGAACCAGACCAGACTCTCTACCCCCCATTCAGTGACAAATGTTACTGACCTGGGAAATCAGACAAATGTAAAATTATAACAATGCTGACACTATTCCTTACTAACTTTGGAGAAAGAATTTCCAAGATGAAAACAGAGAGACAGGCATGTTGGGCACACTTGTAATCCTAGTGTTCAAGATGGCTGAGGCCAAAGGGTCAAGAGTTCAAGCCAGTCCAGGATCCCTAGTGAGACCTTGCCTCAAATAAATCGACCAACTAACCAGTTGACAAAAAATAAAAACAGTTAGACCTGATGGTTCAGGCCTAAAATCCTAGATACTTAGGAAACTAAGACAGGATGGCCAGCTCAAAGCCTGTTTGAGCTACAGAGAAAGTTCAAGGCCAGCCTGGGTAACTTAGTATAACTGCTCTTCAGGATGACAAGTAAATAGAGGGACAGGATGGTAGAATACTTACCTATCATGTGTGAGGCCCTAGGTTCCATCCCCAATACTGCTAAAGGAAAAGAAAGAGCCAAAGCCCATAGATGACTCCTACATGATACTAAATACTCAAGACATCCAGAGGCCACCAAATGCTGGGAGAAGACGACCCGAGATGCATGGCAGGAAGACATCTAACATTTTTATACCTCTCTTCTAATCTCTAAGCAAACTGAAAATGTAAATACACAAAAGCTGTAGGCAGGAGTTTGAAGAGAAAGCCCTTTGGTAGTTGTTTATTGCTTTATTAGAACACAGGCAAGTGCCACTCACTGCCTTATAGTGCTCTGTGGAATTATATAAGGAATGGTCAATAACCACTGCCTAATACAACTCCCAAGCTATCACAGTAAAGCAGCTTTTCGTGTCTGAATGCCTTTCTCTTCCAAATGGTCCCAAATATTAACTAAGAACTTATATG
The DNA here is from genome assembly GCA_004025045.1 of Sigmodon hispidus. Taxonomy (NCBI): domain Eukaryota; kingdom Metazoa; phylum Chordata; class Mammalia; order Rodentia; family Cricetidae; genus Sigmodon; species Sigmodon hispidus. The sequence continues at coordinate 7,114 of PVIH01031274.1, read as the reverse complement.
CTATCAAAAAAGACCAGATTCTTCTGTTGGTCAACAGAGCCTAAAACTCCTTTTCCCTAAATCCACTACTGGTGGCCTGACCAAACATCTACCCTAAGCACATCACTGTTACTACTTTCCATTCAAAACAGACAGAAATCCTGGAGTATGTGCACTGAGAAGACAATCGTATCCGTCTTCAGATGGTGACAATGTATACCCATGGAGTCTGTCTTGCTGCTGAGTTTTTGAAAGCCAGGGCTCAAGAGGTTTGCCTTAGTGACAAATAGTCATTCCTCTGGTCTGAAGTTACCCGGCTGTCATCAAGGCTCCAGAGAGTGCACTGTGTTTATCCAGAACATCAAAATGCCCCATGTTTTGTTACTGCTACTGAGCTCAGCAGGACCGCAATGGCTTGGCGTAGATTGGCTCCAGCATATGATGAGTAAGAAGCAAGAAGAGGCCTCCGAGAAAGACAGCACTGAGGAACGCCAGCAGGACATAGCGGCCGATGAAAAAGGCATCCACAATCTGGAGAGAGAAGATACCAAAATGGAATGACCACCACTCCAGTGCCTTGCCTGTGCGTGTACCTGAGAGCTGATGGCTGTGCCCAGGGTTTCTTGGTAACTTGCATTAGCATCCTGCCCTAGGTTCCCTCTGCATATGAATAAGAAAACTTCCAGCTTCCTGAGTAGAAGATACAAGGTTTTTAAAGAGGGCGGGAGGGAACAAAAATAACTAATAATAATAAGGTACAGGAAACACATGGCTCAATTTAGAAGAAAGGGCGGCTTTCAGGATGAGATGCCTGAGCTTTCATCAGAAGAATTCTGAGCCCTAATGGCAAGGGAGTGAGAAAAGTGGCCACTTATCTAAGATGTTAAAACACTAAAAGGATACGTAACTTGCTCCATCGTATACTTGGTTGCTTGGTAACCAGTCACATGTGAAGCCCTAACTCTACTGGTCTTTGTTGACAAAAACCTGTATCTGGTACTGGCTCTACTCAGCTGTCTGCTGTCTATTTCCAGAGAACAGAGCCCTATTCTTGACCCCAGAGCTAAGCAGTGGTATTTAAATAGGTGGGGAAAGCAGGTATAATACAAGAGTACCTAACTTCACAGAAGCCATGAGGACTCATTTCCAGGAGAGGGTCCCAAATAGTAACTGTCACAGCCTAAACAATGGCCCAGAGATCCTAATCCCTAGACACACACTGATTTCATGTCAGAGTAGAATTAAAGTAGGGAGATAACGGATTATTCAACCCAGCCAAGCACACTGTAAACAGAGTCCTTACAAACTAAAGACACTTTGGAGGCAGAGGTAGGCAGATCCCCAGTGAGTTCCAGACCAGCCAAGGCTACAAATTAAGACTTTGTCTCAAGGAACAAAACAAAATGAAAGAAGAGGCAGGAACAGGTTTGGGATAAGAAATACTAGATGGACACAGTCAGAAACGTGACATACTGCTAGCTCTGAAGATGGCCACAGATGGAAGCCATGGGCTAGGCACTAGGAACAGCCTCTATAGCTAGAAGAGCTCAGGAAATGGGCATTCCTCCAGATCCACGGGAAACATGCATGGCCCTGCCCACTCTTGATTTTAACTGGGGGAGACTGATGATGAACTTCTAACCCACGCAACTGTGGAAAACAAATTCATGGTAGAACCATTATATTGTCAGGAATTTGTTACAGCAGCAGCAGAACTCTAATACAGTATCGATGCAGAACAATCTAAGCAGTGGTAAGGGTGAGATTTAAAGACATCAAGAAGAAGGCTGTAGCCACCCCAGGTGCTCCAGAGACTACCTGAACAGTCAACTTACAATCAAGGTCAGTTTGATAAAACAGCTTTAACATAACTTTGACCTTGGCTCTGGTAGTGAACAAGTCTCTTGCGGGCTACATGTTTGCTCGCTCGACTGCTTCACTTTTTAATTAGCCAATTAGCAGGCCTTGGGTGCTGAAGGCCCAGGCCATGTATTATTGATACAGTATTGAGCCAGGCTGCTGCAGGGCCAGCTCTCAGAACCTGGAAATGAGAACTCTGATTCTGCTGGCCATGCTGACAAACATATTTCGCTCAATCCCCATTGTATACTGAGTCTGAAACTCCTACGACAGAATAGAAGCATTAATTTAGAAGCAGTGCTTTCTCCATGCCTTTCCTAACTTAAGTCACATTGGTGTAATTACAAGTATGGTAGCACACATCACTCTTTGTCCTAAAAGCAAAGACACTGACACTGAGATGGACCAGAAGCAGGGAGAGCCTGACACCGGGGACTCACTCTGGGAATCTGTGTGGTAAGCGCAGCTCCCCTTAGAGTTTCCAGAACTAGTTTTCTTCCCCTCACCATCATCAGTCCTAGGGAGAGCTCGAAGTATGTGCTCATTTTACATTGACAATCAGGTCATTTTTGTGGGCTGTATCAAACTGACAATCTATCAGACCTAGAGAATGGGCTCTAATATTCTGTTGAGTTCCAACAAGTTTGAAGATTTTTGAGGACAGAGCTCAGCTTCAGTCCTCGCTCTGCTTCTTCCTGGACAGTGCCAATCTGGACAGGCCACCCGAACCACTAATCTGGACAGTGCCAATCTGGGCAGGCAACCTGAACCACTAACCTGGACAGTGCCAATCTGGGCAGGCCACCCAAGCCTCTTACCTAGAGAAACAACGGGACCTATTCCATACTGCCTGGAGCTGTTGTATGGTGTCAATGAGACAATATATAAACAGGGTGTTTAGCATAGGTCTTCGCATACAGTCATCCTTTAAGAAATGTTAGCCATTATGGTTTCTCCTTCAAAACTGAAGTAGTTATTGAGAGAAAATAGAAAAGCACAGATGATGTAATAGGACAGAAAAGGTCAGCACCCTTAGCAAGAGCCTATGGGTTTGAGATCAGGCACACATGGATAGAAGCAGTGCCCCAAATCAGGAATGATGCAGAACATGTGAGGTCTGCAAAAACGGGACAGTGAGAAAATGACACAGAAGGACTTAGAGAAGGAGGGGCTGGCTGATGCGGTCTAAGGAACAGGACGGCAGAGTCATTGCTATAGAACTCATCTGCAGTGTCCCGTTCTGCCTCTCAAGGAAAGGCTCCTTCTCCCCACTGTTCTTGATGGAAATGAGTCTTTTGACACCAGAAGAGAAAAAAGTCAACCTCAAAGGATGGAAAAATCATGTCACTCAGCACCCTGAGAACACTCCATTTTGATCCAGGATCTGAGAGTCTGAACCATGGCTACCAGAAATGGGGAATACCACCCTGAAGGCCTGTGCCTGTTCCTAGCTCCTAACTCTTCTCTTTCCATCTCCACAGTGAGGAGTGACTTCCCACAGTGCCCTTCAACTTGATGCAAGCAGCAGGTGACAGCAACCAGGTAAATCACTGCCTGGTGCTGCTGCAGGTGGGACTCAGAAGACTCTTTCCCAGGGTAAAGGAACAGAGAGGCCTTGCAGCTCCCTTGGGGCACCATCACTGTTTGAACAGGTCACGGGACAGGATGGAGGAAGCTGGGATTAGGGACAATAGGTTTACCTTCATTTCGACCTCCGGGGCTGGGAATTCACTGGCTCGAGGGAAAAGCAATAGAACTGTAGTGATGATCAGAGCACCAAGGAAGACAAAGACGATGGAGAACCTGGGGACAAAGAAACCTAAGTATCAAAATCACTGATGACAGTCTACTTCTAATCAGCCAGGCCAGTGCTGCCTCCTCCCTGGGGTCAATAGTCTATGTGTCAGTTCTTTAAGATCCACAAAGTCCTCCACCTCAAGAGCCTTGCTTCACAGACAGGTACCAGCTGGGAACATTCCTATTTATTCCTGGTAATTCCCAGTTCCTAATAATGGGAATCATAGTTTTCTGTACAAAGTATGCATTCACAACTCTCTCTCTCTCTCTCTCTCTCTCTCTCTCTCTCTCTCTCTCTCTCTCACACACACACACACACACACACACACACACACACACACACACACACCTCACCCCCCCCACACTTTTGTTTTTCTCAGCCAGAGCATTTGGTAAATAGTGTAGCTCTTCATTTATTACTGACATAATCCTCTCAGAGAGTGTCTCTAAGTGTCTAGCCTGATAGAGGGGGCCAGGGCACCTCATTGTAACTTCAGTGCTTGTAGGCCCAAGCTAGAGCCTTAGGGACTGGACCAAGCATGTGTCATAAATCTGAACAATTAGACAAAACTTCCACCTACAACTCCCAAGGAACTCAACAGCAGCATTTTCTTGTCATCTCTGGCCTCCCCCATCCCCTCCGCAGTGAGAACTGAACCTCACTTCCATTCTCCTCCCACCTCTGCCTGAACATAAATAACACAGTTAGTGCTTATGATAAGAGGTTAAAATGCAACTCATTCAAACTGCCAGTAATTACAAAAATGATCTTCTGAATTCTAAATATTTAATGAGCGTCAGCGATTTTTGCCTCTAATTGCTTTTACCTAGAACTCCAGGCTGGAAAGAAAGCCTTACCTAGCTATCCCAGAGGCTCTGGATGCCAGCACACAGAGCAGCAGCACCAACACCCAGATCAGAGCAAGGAGAAACACGCCAGCACCCACTCCCAGCACCATGCCAGTCATCCTAGGGGACAGAGAGCAGCAGCATTAGCTTCTGGCTGGACACCCCCACAACCGTGCACATAGTATTCAGATAAGATAGAAGATGACCAGACTGTCTGAAGGCTCTCTCACGATGGGTCTTTAATTTTCAGGAATGTCTAGCCCCAGAGTCTCTTAATGAAAAGCAGAAATGTAGTACCTGGAGCTTTCTTTGTGCAGGAATAGGGGTGGGGAACTGGGGGCTGGGGTGAGGCTGCTTTCTGCTCTCATGTTGTCATTTCAAATTTGGTGTCTCTGGCTCTATTTGACTTCTATCCCAGCCCACATTAGAAATCTGAGCTCTCTCGATCCACAAATCCTAACCAAGGAATCTCAGAAGGCCGTAGAAGCTGAAACTTCAGTTAAATCCAAGGTATGAACTTGAACTCAGCAGGCAATCACAAGGCAGAAATCTCCGCTCTGTCATCAAGTTCCTGTCCCCAGAAGGAAGAAAACTCTTTGGGGCACTTACCTGGTGTGTTTAGTCATGGTAATCAGAAACATACTATTACATCTGAGCTTTACAAGAGGCAGGTTAGTGTTGGTTTCCTAACTGGAACTCACAACAAAAGGAATTTGTTCTCAGTTCTTGAGACCACAAGTATCTGAGGGGTGAAACATCCCTACAGGATCTAAAACAAGATGCTTTCTTGGGTCTTCCAGTTTCTGGTGGCTCCAGGATGTCCTTGGCTACAAGCTTCCTGTAACTGTCATCATCTCCACATGACACTTCTGCTGTCTGTCTGTCTTCTGTCTGCCCATTATCACCAGACAAGGTCCTTAAGCGCACAAGCAAAGATCCTTTTGCCAAATAAAATCACATTTACTGATGCTGGAAGTTAGGTATGGACATCTTTTGGTGGGCACTACCCACTCCACTAATGAGGTAACGCCATTCTAGAGTGCCTCCTTGAGTTTCCTTTTCAGAGACAAATCTTTAGCAAACAGATTCTTCCTTATTTCTGGGCTTCTTTACCTAATGATTTAAGTACAATGAGAATAGATTGAGATGTTCCATTGTAAGCTTACTAGGAAAGAGACTAAGCATGAACTGGGCAAAAAAAAAAAAAAAAAAAAAAAAAAAAAAAAAAAAAAAAAAAAAAAAAAAAGAAAAAAGAAAAAAGTTTATTCAATCAACATTGTGCTGTGCCCACCATGGAAAACATTATGCTCCTCGTTAGGAGACAAAGGTAAAAAATACATACCCCAGCAAAAGCTGATGGTCTGTTAGGAAATGACGCAAATAGCTATCCATATTATTCCCTTTTTGCAAAGCAAAGTGTATAAAGAGCTGAAATGGTGAGAAGTTAAGGCAGAGGCCAGCGGTGGCACACTTGGGAAGGAATTGGTGTGGCAGGATGCAGAGGGGGCTCCCATTTGCCTCTGTCCTTCCTGTGAACACGCTGTCCTCATTACAGCCCAGTAAGTTTTAAGCCATTAACTATAGCTCCACAAGTATTTCCCTGTCTCCAGGACTTTGTATTTTCTGTTTCTGTTGGCAGGACTCAATGGTCAGTACACACCGAGGTGCCTACTATTTGTTTATTTGTGTGACTGCGTTGGCCTCTCCTCATGGTTGATATTGTAGCTTCATCAGAAGAATGTCACCCTCACAGAGCCCTTCTCTGACTTCCTGTCTCCAGTAACTCTCCATTAGAGTCTATCTCTCTCCCTTTATTTCTCTTGAGAGCGCTCTTCACCAACTGTAGGGAATGACCTAGGCTCTCGCACACCAGGCAAATGCTCCACAATCCGTATTGTCTCAGCTTCCACAGCTAACACTTCTACTCATTTGTTTACGAGTTCACTTTCTGTCTCTCTTAAGATAATAAACCCCTGATAATAAATCCCACCATGCTATCCCCAGTTCTCAGCATAAAGATTATGTGCAACAAATATTTGCTGATGAGTAAGTGAAGCCAGTCTGCAAAATTCAAGTGAAGAGTGATAAGGTCATAGCAAGGTGTAGAAAGATTATGGAAACTGCTGGCTAATATGCTACACAGGGCTAACAAAGGAAGTGCCACACAGAATAGTGGAAGTGATTAGCGAAATGAAATTTTTAAAACCTCAATATGTAAAATGGTAACATTCTAAAGTGTTCCAAATTTAGTATACATCCAAAGCTTGATGAATAAGCAGGGACTGGGCTCAGAGTCTACAGTGACCTTGACTGAAGATGGAGGCCTAAGAGAGCTCTTCCAGGAAGACCTCAGCCATGGAGAGGACACTGTATAATGCTTGGCCCTCAAAGGATAGACTCTGAAAAATCTACTAAAAAGCTTAGTTGAAGAATTTGAGCCAAGTGACTCAGGGTATGCCAAAAAAAAAAAAAAAAAAAAAAAAAAAAAAAAAAAAAAAAAAAAAAAAAAAAAAAAAAAAAAAAAAAAAAAAAAAAAAAAAAAAAAAAAAAAAAAAAAAAAAAAAAAAAAAAAAAAAAAAAAAAAAAAAAAAAAAAAAAAAAAAAAAAAAAAAAAAAAAAAAAAAAAAAA
>PVIH01031273.1:0-11059 GCA_004025045.1 Sigmodon hispidus | reverse complement strand
ATAAGGAAGTTTGTACCAGCTGGTTTCCAGTTATGCTCTGCAGAGACTGATGAAAACTTTCTTCCCTACAAAAGTTTGCAGAACCATTTGTTAAACTTCTCCAGTTATAGCTGGGCTCTTCCGGGGGCAACATTCCACAGCAACTATAATTGCCTCTGATGTGAGGATAACGGTTAAGAAAAGCCATGTGGTTTTTATGTTCATTGTTCATTAATTAATGAACCGTCTTGGGTTGATTGGCAGCTCAGGGGTAAAGTGCTTACTACTAGGTCACAGCTCTGGCTTTAATAACAAGTTCTGTACAACACAGCATCGGATAGCATAGAAATGGAAACAAGCTTCAACTCGGAAGGCTGTGTGGCAATCCAAGAATTATGTGATTAACTTCAACAATATTTAAGTTACAAGACAGAATTAAAACCCTCTTTGTATAGCTCACCAAAATTCATGGATAATTTTTGCACATTAAATATTCAGTGATATTATTTATCATTATAGTAGTAAAGTATGTACAAACTTATCTAAGAGAATTTAGGGCACTTTTAAGTAAAATAGGTTCACACCAATTATGTATGCTGCTATTGAAGATGCATTTTGCATGTTGTGACAATATGTTTGTGAGTTGTAATTAAAGGAGAATTCCCATATGTTTCCTATGGTAAAATTATTTTAAGAAATGAACACACTGGCTCAGCAATTAAGAGCACTGACTGTTCTTTCAGATGACCTAAGCACTTGAGTTCAATTCCCAGCATCCACATGGCAGCTAACAACTGTCTGTAATTCCAAGATCTGACACCCTTACACAATTATGCATGTAGGCAAAACACCAATTCACATAAAAATAAAAATTAAAAAAAAGAAATGAAGACACAATATAACAAAGCAAACATTACTTATTATGTACATAATAGGCCTTAATGACAAACCAGATTTTTTTGAGGGTTATAAGTCACTTGTGTTCTGAGAGAAAGGTTCATTCTCAAGGAATAAATTGTGACACATGATCAGCCAACTAGTAGTGTTTCATTCCACTTGGAAGAAATTGGTTAAGATATGGAAATGTGACCAAATTCTAATTGAAGAGACCTGTACATAAATCTGTATTTCTAAACATAGTCTCCTCTGGTTACAATATAGAATGCAAAAAGAAACAGAACTTCTTTCCTCTCACTGGTTGGTCTTATCCTCATTTATTTTATCTATAGGTATATGATGCTTACAGATGAGTGTAAAAAGGATGTTCAAGGGTTTAAATAAAAGAACCTGGATCCTAAGGCTTGCACTGTGGCTGTCACTAAAGTGTTTGTCACAAGTCATGAGGAGCCCAAATTTCATTCTCAAAATCTATGCTTAAAACAATGAGGTGCAGTGTTGTAGTAAGGTTTTTTTTGGCGCCTGTTTGGCCCCGGGAGATTTGTAATTTGGTGTTTTGCGCGGCGACGGTTTGGACCCTGACCCGCGCGCCCTGGCTTTTGTCTTTTAAAGAAATAAATTATACACTTATATCTTTTAAACTGTTTGGCCCATGTCTTATGCCCATCATTAGCTAGCTCTTTTTTTAAAAAAATTAACTCATTTTTATTTATCTTTTCGTCACGTGGCTCAGCCCATGGCTGGCCAGTACCTCTTCTATGTCTGTTTTTTTGGGGGGGTCGGATGGAGACTGGCAAATTCTATTTTTTTTATTTGTTTGTGTTTTGATTCTCCACCCACTTCTGCGGTGCTCTATATAGGCCAAAATAGTTTTTTATTTATAGCATATAGAACATTCCACCACATTTTTTTGTCTAATTAAAAAGGAAGATTTTTTTATATAACAAAACAGCTCTTAAGCAAGAATTACAGTCACAATATCTAGTCTATTTGTATTTTAAAATTAAAGAGAATATTTTATTATTTACTTTATTATTGTGAGTCTAAAGTTTTATATCTAATTTACCTTTTAAACTAAAAAGAACTAAATTTATAATTATTAAACCTTTAACCACATCAAAGACTACAGAAGGATATATTATTATGTAAATAAACAGGAAGTGTAAGCAACTTCTAAAGTCTAGAAAATGACAGAGATGACCCATGTCTGCTTGGACAGTCACCTAAAGTTTCTTTGTAACGTTGGGGCATCTATCTTATATGGCCTAAGTCTCTGGCATACTTTTTAGTGATGCAGGAAATCTGACATAGTCTATTAGTCGCTTCTCCTTGTGTCTAGAAGGATGTCTGGCAATGTTTTTTGCCAAGCAGGAACCCGAAAGACCATTTCGGCTTGTTTTGTCAATGTTTAGAGGTCACTTTTTTATGGAACTTGTATGTCTAGTTTATATAGCATACTATCAAGTAGTCAATATCAGAACAGTTTCTTGTCTAGTGGCTTACAACAGCGCAGTGGTACATGCTTGTAATGACAAATCTTTTGAGGAAGAAAGGATAATCTTTTTGGTTCCACTAGACCAATAAGAGAACCTGTCTCAAAAAAATAAGAGATTGTGCCCCTGCAAACTCAGAAGCTCCTGGAGACACAGACTTTGCCAGCTCAAACTGAACCAAGGGTTTTGGGGCAGCAGGAAAGACTCCTGCGGGAAGGCCTCCCCACCAACACCCCCATCAGACTCTGTAATCTGCGAGTTCTACTCTGTCCCCTAAACCCATTCATCCTCTGAGACCCAGCAGCTCCCTGAGACACAAACACCACCAGTGCTGATTGGACCAAAAGCGATACTCTGAGACATAGAAACTGATGTTACCAATTGGAGAAACAAATGAGTAAACACTAGAGCAAGAATATTTTCAATAACATAAAGAACATTATGACACCACCAGAACCTAGCAGTTCTAGAACACAAAGACCTGAGCAACCCAACATAGAAGAAGCAGAAGAAAATGGCCTTAAAAATTACTTTATGAAGATGGCAGAGGCCTTTTAAGAGAAAATAAAAAATTCTCCTAAAGAAATAGAGGGAAAGACAAAAAATTGGAAGAAAACAATAAATCCCTTTTAAAAAGCAAAGAAAATCAAAGAAAAGCAATCAAACAGGCAAAGGAAACAGTTCAAGACTTGAAAATTAAATAGAGGCAATAAAGAAGACAGAAATCAAGAGAAAGGAAATGAAAAATCTGAATAAACAAACAGGAACTACATAGATAACAGAATGCATAAGATGGAAGAGAGACTCTCTGTTGTTGAAGATATGATAGAGAAAAATAGATTCATCAGGCAAAAAAAATATAAGAGCCAAAAATCCATAACATAAATCATCCAAGAAATATAGGACACTATGAAAAGACCAAAACTAAAAATAATAGGAGTGAAAAGAAGGAAAAGAATACCAGATCAAAGGCACAGAAAATATATCCAACAAAATCAAAGAAGAAAACTATCCCAACCTAAAGTAATACCTATGAAGATACAAGAAGCTTACAGAACATCAAATAGACTAGACCCCTCAAAAAAGTCTACTCACCACATAATAATCAAATCATTAAACAGACAGGATAAAGAAGGAATATTAAGAGCTGCAAAGGAAAAAGGCCAAGTAACTTATAAAAGTAGACCCATCAAAATAACACCTGACTTCTCAATAGTGACTATGCAATAAAATAATGGTCTTGTACACTTTAAAGATTTGTCCCTCAAATTGGTGTAATAAAACTCTGATTAGTCAGTAGTCAGACAGGAAGTATAGGTATGGCAACCAGAATAGGATAATTTTGGGAAGAGATGTCAGCAAAACACAGAGGAAGCAAGATGAGAATGCTGGATTGAGAAAAGGTACCAAGCCATGTAGTTAAACATAGATAAGAATTCTGGGTCAATTTAAGTGTAAGAGCTAGTTAGCAATTAGTCTGAGATACCAGCTGAGCATTTATATATAATATTAAGCCATTGGGTCAATTATTTGGTAAGTAGTTACTGAGTATTTTAGTTACAGTGGAACAGAAACAATGCTTGCAGACACTAAAAGACCACCATGGCCAGCCCAGACTATACCCATCAGGAATCTCAATCACCATAGATGGAATAAACAAGGTAGTTCATGACAAAACCAGATTTAAACAATACCTATCCAAAATTCTAGCCCTACAGAAAGCACTAGAAGGAGAACTCCAACCTGTATGCCACAAAATTGAAAAATGTAAAAGAAATGGACAATTTTTATTTATCAGGATTGGTTTATATTTAGCATGTATCAGAATACTATTCTGTTTCTGTAAGACCATAAAATTCTGTGTTGTGACACTCTGGTTAAAATTGGTAATACTTAAGAAAATAAACAGAGAGTAACCAACCTACTTTCTGAATGAATTTGAGACCTGCTCCATGAGAAGGGAAATGTGTGTGGTACTGTAAATTCAGACAAACACCCATGACTGGGAGATCAGAGCTCATAGTGAAGAAGCTGTCATTTTATTTGTTTCTTTTATTTTATTATTTTTTATTAAAAAAAAATTTTCCCATCCCCACCACTGCTCACCCTCTCTTCTTCTCCCACTCCTTCCCCAACCTCTCCCAACCCTAACCACGATCCATTACTCTGGAAGGGCAAGGAATCCCAAGGTGAGTCAGTTTGGTCTGGCATATCCAGTTGAGGTAGGTCCAAGTCCCTTCCCCCAGTATCAAAGCTGAGTAAGGTGTTCCTTTGTAGGGAATGGACTCTAGGACGTCAGTTCATGTTCCACGAATATACTCTGGTCCTGCAAGAGGCTCTACAAACTGCCCAAGCTGTTTGCTGTCATCTATACTCATAGGGTTTAGATCCATTTCATGAAGGTTCCTCAGCTGTCATTTCAGAGTCTATGAGCTCAGGTCACCCTACTTGGTGAGTCTCCTCATCATGATCCTGATTGCTTTGCGGCATGAGACAAAATAATAGAGAGAAAAATCAAAATGGAGTTCTAGGGTTAGAGTGAGAGAAATGGAGCTAGCACTCCATGGTCAGAGGTAGTGCTAAATGATGAAAAACTCTGGACACATTTGGAATGTTCTGAACAACATTAAGTTATGGCCCAAAGGTTGAGTAATATGTAAACACTAAGCTGTGTAAATAAAAATTAGATGAGACTATTTGTGACTCTTAGAGTCTGCCAATGACTAGTGCTTAGAATGTGCACTCCTGAGTTTCTGAGATGACCATAGGTCTAGCTAAGAACTAAGAACAATATTTTATGCCCTAAGTGTTTGAGAAAATTATAGATTAAATAGGATCTTTTATAATATTCCATTGGTTCTTTATACTTTTCTGCCATATTGATGGTGATAAATTTAAAAATTGATGCTGTATTTTATTTTTTAATAAAATGTTTTATTTAAGAAAGAAATGGAAATTTTCAGTATAAGTACCACATACCAAGATTAAATCAAGACCAGATAAAAAGTTTAAATATACCTATAACCTCTAAGAAAATAGAAGCCATTATTAAAAGTCTCTCAACCAAAAAACGCCCAGAGCCAAATGGTTTCAGCACAGAATTCTACCAGAATTTCAGAGAAAAACTAATATCAATACTCCTTAAATTGTTCCACACAATTGAAACAGAAGGAACATTGTCAAATTCCTCTTATGAAGCTAAAATTACCCTGACACCAAATTTTGTGGGATTATATTCTGGTAAATTGTAAATATTTGTCCCTCCTACTGGTTTAATAAAAACATGGATTGGACAGAAGGCAGACAGGAAGTGTGTGCAGGGCTACCAGACTAAGAAAACTCTGGAAAGTGGGAGAGTCAGACAGAGACACCAGCAGAGTCAGAGGAAAGAAGCCAGGATGCTGCTCTGAGAAATAGTACCAAGCCACATGACTAAACAGATTAATAGAAATTGGTTGAGCTAAAATGAAAGAGCTAGCCAGCAATATGTCTGAGCCATAGGTCAATCAGCATAAAATTAATATAAGCATTTGTGTAATTATTTGGAGCAAAGTGGCAACAGTCTATGAGTTGGTCCACATCTCAGGGCTAGGCTGGAAAGTTCAGGCCAGAAACTTTTTATTACACCCAAACCACACAAAGATGCAACAAAAAAAGAATTATAAACCACTCTTCCTCGTGAACATTGATGTAAAAATACTCAATAAGATACTGACAGACTAACTGCAAGAACATATCAAAAACTATCACCCATCATGATCAAGTATCTTATCTTAAGGATGGTTCAACACACAAAAATATGTCAATGTCATTTACCATATAAACAAACCGAAAAAAAAAATCACATGAACATCTCATTAGATACTGAAAAAGGCTTTGAAAAATTCAACCTTTATGATAAAAGTCTTGAAGAAATCAAGAATATAGAGATTTAAAAACATACTTAAACATAATAAAGGCAATTTACAGCAGTCTGACAGCCAATATTATATCAAATGAAAATAAATTCAAAGTGAGTTTACTAAAATCAGAAATAAGACTGCCCACTTTTGTGTATCTATTCAATATAGTATTCAAAGTTCTAGCTAGAACAATAAGACAACATAAGGAGATCAAGCAGATACAAATTTTTTTTAAAAAAAGTCAAACTTTTGCTATTTGTAGATGACATGATAGTATACATAAGTAACCCCTAAAATTCTATCAGGAAACTTCTTTTTTTCTTTTTTATTTTATTATTATGAACAAAGAAGTCACACTTTCTATCTTTGTATATCCTTATTCAAGGTCCCTTACCCTCCCACCACATCAGGTCATTCTCTCTTCTCCACAACTCCCCATCCCCTCCCTGGGCAGGCGGCAGGTGGTCCCAAGGTCCCACTGTCCCAATATTGCTTAGTTCAGCCACCACTCCTGGCAGATCCAGTTTTCTCCCCACAACCTCAAGACTGAGTCAGGTGTTCCTCTAGAGGGAGTGGGATCCAAGGAGTCAGTCCAAGGTGTTTCTGATCCCAAGCTGTTCAGTGGTTGTGGTTTGTAGCTTTGGCATGCACTGCTTTGTGCTTGTTTGTTTGTTTGTTTAGAGTCCACTAATGACTGAGTACATCCCCTGCTTATCTTTCTGGGTTTGTGATACTTTGCTCAGAAGGATATTCTCCAAATCCATCCATTTGCCTGCAAATTTTAGGATACCATTTTTTCTTACTGCTGAATAGTACTCCATTGTGTAGATATGCCGGAGTTTGTTAATCCATTCTTCAGTTGAGGAAAATTTTATAGCTGATAAACACCTTCAGCAATGTAACAGGATAAAAAGGTTAACTCAAAAAATTAGTAGCTCTCGATATACAAATGATAACCAAGATGAGAAAGAAATCAGAGAAACATCACTCTTTCCATTAGCCACAAATAATATAAAATACCTTGGGGTGACTCCAACCAAGTAAAAGACCTGTATGACAAGTATTTTAAATATTTAAAGAAAGAAATTGAAGAAGATATCAGAAAATTGGAAAAAAATTCCCATTCTCATGATAAGTAGGATCAACATAATAAAAATGGCAATCTTACAAAAAGCAACCTACAGATTCAATGCAATCTTCATCAAAATCTCAACACACCTACACACTCTGTAGCAGACAGAGATAAACTCGGTCTGCCAGGGTCCCTCACAGCTGTTGCTGAGGAATTTGGCATGGCCATCCACCTTCAACGGATCAAACGGATAAGGACTGAGGACTCTGAAAGACAGTCTCAGACTCCGCCCAAAGGTGAGGTGGGTTCAGCAGGCCCCAGTGCCTGAATCCTTGCCAGGGAAAATTGTGTTCTGGTTGGGTTCCAGTTCGGGACAAGGGGCTGTCTGTGGAGCTTGTCCCTACACACTCTGTAGCAGACAGAGATAAATTCGGTCTACCAGGGTCCCCCTAGCTGCTGCTGAGGGAAGTTGCACGGCCACCTTCCTCCAAGGGATCAATCAGAGAAGGATTGAAGACTTGAAATCCAGTCCCCGGCCCAGAGATGAGGTAGACATTGAGCAGACCTTTTATTCAGAGGTGAAAAGAGACACACAAACCCGTGTGCCACAACTGACTAGGAGACACCTAATCGTGAACCACTGAAGTCATGGGCAGTGCAAAAATATATATAATAATGAAAAGAACAACAAGACAACTACAGAAGAAAATGGTGATCTTACAACTACAAGCCCTGAACTGAGCAATGAAGAGGAAACAGAAGGAAGCAACACCAAAAAATCCTTTATGATAATCATTGAAGCTCTCAAAGAAGATATGAAAAAATGCCTTAAAGAAATAGAAGAAAAAAACAAACAAAAAATTGGAAGAGATGAACAAATCTATGAAAGAAACATGCCAGGAACTAAAAACTGAAATAGAAGCAATAAAAAAGGCACAAAATAAGGCAAAGATAGAAATAGAAAACCTGAAGAAAGAAGCTGGAACCACAGATACAAGCATAACCAGCAGAGTTTAAGAGATGGAAGATAGAATCTCTGAAGTGGAAGACTCAGTAGCTCAAATAGATTTATCAGTCAAAGAAAATACTAAAACTAAAAAAGCCATAACTCAAAATGTTCAGGAAATCTGGGACACCATGAAAAGACCTAACTTGAGAATAATAGGAATAGAAGAAGGAGAAGAATACCAGCTCAAAGGCACAGATAATGTTTTCAATAAAATAATAGAAGAAAATTTCCCTAACCTAAAGAAGGAAATGCCTAAAAAGATACAAGAAGCTTACAGAACACCAAATAGATATGACCCCCCAAAAAAGTCAGCCTGCCACATTATAATCAAGCCACAAAACATACAGAACAAAGAAAAAATTTTAAGAGCTGCTAAAGAAAAGGGCCAACTTACATATAAAGGCAGACCCATCAGAATAACACCTGCCTATTCAATAGAAACGATGAAAGCTAGAAGGGCTTGGTCAGAAGTTATACAGACACTAAAACAGCATGACTGCCAAACTAGAATACTATACCCTGCAAAATTATCAATCACCATAGATGGAGTAAACAAGATATTTCATAACAAAGTCAGACTGAAACAATATCTATCTACCAATCCAGCAATACAGAGAGTATTAGAGGGAAAACTCCAACATAAGGACCCCAGATGCACCCATGAAACCACAAACAATCAATATTTCCACAGAAGAATACTCCAGAGAAATGAAATACAAACAAGATACCACCAAAAAATGGCAAGAAATATCAAACAGTGCTCACTAATATCCCTTAATATCAATGGACTCAACTCTACTATAAAATGTCACACACTAACAAGATAGATACAACAACAGAAGCCATCCTTCTGTTTCCTACAAGAAACACACCTAAACCACAAAGACAGACACAGGCTTAGAGTAAAGGGTTGGGAAAAGATTTTCTACTCAAATGGTCCTAAGAAACAAGCAGGGATTGCCATCCTAATTTCTAAAAAAATAGACTTTAAGCTAAAAGCAATTAAAAGTGGCCAAGATGGTCATTACTTATTCATCACAGGAAAAATTGATCAAGAGGAAATTTCAATCCTGAATATTTATGCCCCTAATATAAGGGCACCTATCTATGTAAAAGATACACTGCTAAAGTTCGAATCCCACATCAATTCTTACACCCTAATAGTGGGAGACTTCAATACCCCACTTTCAACCCTGGATAGGTCAACCAGACAGAGACTCAACAGAGAAATAAGGAGTCTAAGAGAGGTTATGATGCAAATGGATTTAACAGATATCTACAGCAGCTTCCACCCAAATGCAAAGGAATATACATATTTCTCACCTCCTCATGGAACTTTCTCTAAAATTGACCACTTAATTGGTCATAAAGCAAATATCAATAGATACAAAAAAATGAAAATAATCCCTTGTAACATATCAGACCACCAGGGCCTAAAGTTAGAGTTCAACAACATCAAAACCCAAAGAAAGCCTACCAACTCAAGGAAACTAAACATAACTCAGCTGAACCATCTCTGGGTCAAGGAAGAAATTAAGAAAGAAATCAAAGTCTTCCTAGAATTTAATGAAAATGAATCCACAACATATCCAAACTTGTGGGACACAATGAAAGCAGTCTTAAGAGGAAAATTCATAGCAATAGATGCCTATATGAAAAACCTAGAGAAATCCCACACTAGAGACCTAACAGCTCAGCTGAAAGCCTTAGAACAATTAGAAGCGAACTCACCTAGAAGGAGTAGACAGCAGGAAATAATCAAATTTAGAGCTGAAATCAATACAAGTGAAACAAAAAGAACAATACAAAGAATCAACGAATCTAAGAGTTGGTCCTTTAGAACATCAACAAGATAGGTAAGCCCTTAGCCAAACTAATCAAAGAACAGAGAGAGAGAGTGTTCAAATCAACAAAATCAGAAATGAAAAGGGGGACATAACAATAGACCCCCAGGAAATACAGAGAATTATCTGATCATACTTTGAAAATCTGTATTCCACAAAAATGGAAAACCTTGATGAAATGGACAGCTTTCTGGACAGGTACCATCTACCAAAATTAAATGAAGATCAGATTAGTTACCTATACAGGCCTATAACCCGTAAGGAAATTGAAGCTGTCATTAAAAGCTGTGACAAAAATAAAAGCCCTGGTCCAGATGGTTTCAGTGCCGAATTCTACCAGACATTCATAGAAGAATTACAAGGGTTACTCCTCAAACTGTTTCACACATAGAAACTGAAGGAATATTGCCAAATTCCTTTTATGAAGACACAATTACCCTAATACCCAAGCCACTCAAAGACACAACAAAGAAGGAGAATTACAGACCAATTTCGCTCATGAATATTGATGTGAAAATTCTCAACAAAATTTTAGCAAACCATATACAACAATGGATAAAAAATATCATCCACCATGACCAAGTAGGCTTCATCCCAGAAATGCAGGGATGGTTTAACATATGAAAAACTGTAAATGACCTTGAATAAGGATATACAGGGATGAAAAAAAAAAATTCAGAGGGAAAGATGAACACAAAGAAAATATAGGTGTAGCTATCTTATTTGTATTTCTTCCCTTGATAAGCCATGCCTATCATTCTTATCCTCTGTATAGTTATTGTTAACTCTTCCACATTTTAAATTCTTTTTACTGTGTTTTTTTTTGATAAATACAAAATAAAGAAGGAAGAAAAAAAAAAGAA
>PVIH01031272.1:0-11060 GCA_004025045.1 Sigmodon hispidus | reverse complement strand
ACTGTTACATCATAATGTCCCACTGTCACATCATAATGCCCCACTGTCACATCATAATGCCATTTGTCACATCATAATGCCCATCTGTTACATAATAATGCAACACTGTTTCATCATAATGTCACACTGTCACATCATAATGCCCACTGTCACAATATAATGCCCCACTGTTCCATCATAATTTCCCACTCTCACATCATAATGCCCCAATGTTACATCATAATGCACCACTGTTACATCATAATGCCCTTATGTTACATCATAAAGTCCCACTGTAACATCATAATACCCAAAGTTACATCATAATGCACCACTGTTACTTCATAATATTCGACTGTCACATCATAATGTCCCACTGTCACATCATAATGCCCCATTGTTACATCCTAATTTCCCTCTTTCATTTCATAATGTCCCTCTGTCACAACATAATTCCATACTGTCATATTATAGTATCCCACTGTCACATGATAATGCCCCAATGTTACATCATAATGCCGCACTGTTACATCATAGTGTCCCAGTGTCACATCATAATGTGTCACTGTCACATCACTCGCCCCACTGTTAAATCATAATGCCCCACTGTCACATAAAAATGACCCACTCTCACTTCATAATACCCCATTGTTACATCATAATGCACCACTGTTACATCATAATGCCCTTCTGTTACATCATAAAGTCCCAATGTAACATCATAATGCAGAACTGTTATATCATAATGCACCACTGTTACTTCATAATATCCGACTGTCACATCACAATGCCCCACTGTTACATCATAATGTCGCACTGTCACATCATAATACCAACCTGTCACTACATTATGTCCCACTGTCACATCATAATGCCCCACTGTCACATCTTAATGCCCCACTGTCACATCATTATTCCCCACTGTCACATCATAATACCCAAAGTTACATCATAAAGCACCACTGTTACATCCTAATTTCCTTCTGTCATTTCATAATGTCCCACTGTCACATCATTATGCCACACTGTCACATTATAGTATCCCACTGTCTTATGATAATGTCCCACTGTAAAATCATAATGCTGCACTGTTACATCATAATGTCCCACTGTCACATCATAATGCCCCACTGTCACATCATAATGCCCCACTGTTCCTAATTTCCCTCTTTCATATCATAATGTCTCACTGTCACATCATAATGCCCCACTGTCACAACATAATGCCCCACTGTCACATCATAATGTCCCACTGTCACATCATAATGCCCCACTGTTCCTAATTTCCCTCTTTCATATCATAATGTCTCACTGTCACATCATAATGCCCCACTGCAACATTATAATGTCCCACTGTCACATGATAATTTCCCCCAGTTACTTCTTAATGCCACACTGTTACATCATAATGTCCCACTGTCACATAAGAGTGTCCCACTGTCACATCATAATGCCCCACTGTTACTTCATAATGTTTCACTGTCTCATCATAATGCCCTACTGTTACATCATAATGTCCCACTTTCACATCATAATGCCACAATGTTACATCATAATGCCCTAGTGTTACATCATAATGTCCCACTGAAACATCATAATGCCCCACTGTTGCATCCTGATGTCCCACTGTCATATACTAATGTCCCACTGTCCCATCATATTGCCCCACTGTCCCATCATAATGTCCCACTGACACATCATAATGCCCCACAGTCACATCACAATGACCCATTGTCACCTAATAATGCCCCTCTTTAGCATCATAATGCACCACTGTTACATCATAATGTCCCACTGTCACATCATAATGTTCCAATGTTACATAATAATGTTCCACTCTCACATCATAATGCCCCACTGTCACATTATAATGCCACACTGTAATATTATAATATCCCACTGTCAACTCACATGCACCACTGTTAAATCATAATGCCCCACTGTAACATCAAAATGCCCCACTGTCTCTTCATAATACCCCATTGATACATCATAATGCACCACTGTTACATCATAATATCCCACTGTCACATCATAATGCCCCACAGTCACATCATAATGCCCCACTGTCATATCAAATTGCCCCACTGTTACATCATAATGCACCAATGTCACATCATAATACCCCATTTATCCATTATATTGCACCACAGGTACATCATAATGCACCACTGTTACATCATTACGTCTCAGTGTAACATCATAATCCACAACTGTTACTTCATTATGTTCCAGTGTCACATATTAATGTTCCACTGTTACATCATAATGTCTCACTGTCACATCATAATACTCCACTGTCACAGCATAAGGTCCAACTATCACTTCATAATGCCCCACTGTCACATTATAATGCCCCAATATAACATCATAATGCACCACTGTAACATCATAATATCCCATTATCACATAATAATGCCCCACTATTACATCATAATGTCCCACTATCACAATATAATGCCCCACTGTTACATCATAATTTCCCACTCTCACATCATAATGCCCCAATGCTACACCATAATGCACCACTGTTACAGCATAATATCCCACTGTAACATCATTAAGCCCCAATGTTACATCATAATGCACCACTGTTACATCATAATGTCCCACTATCACATCATAATATCCCACTGTTACATCATAATGTCCCACTGTCACATCATCATGCTCCAATGTTATATCATAATGCTCCACTGTCACATCATAATGCCATTTGTCTCATCATAATGACCCTCTGTTACATAATAATGCAACACTGTTACATCATAATGTCACACTGTCACATCATAATGCCCAAATGTTACATCATAATGTCCCACTCTCACAATATAATGCCCCACTGTTAAATCATAATGTCCTACTGTCAAATCGTAATTCCACACTGTCATTTTATAATGTCCCACTGACACATCATAATGCAACACTGTTAAACCATAATGCCAAAATGTTACATCATAATGTCCCACTATAACATCATTATGCCCTGCTGTTACATCATGATGAACCACTGTTACATCATAATCTCCCATTGTCACATCATCATGCTGCACTGTTTCATCATAACCTCCCACTGTCACATCATATTGCCCCAATGTTTCATCCTAATGCACCACTGTTACATCATAATGTCCCACTGTCACATCATCATGCTCCAATGTTATATCATAATGCTCTACTGTCACATCATAATGTGCCACTGTCACATTATAATGCCACACAGTCACATCATAATATCCCACTGTCACGTCACATGCACCACTGTTAAATCATAATGCCCCACTGTCACATCAAAATGCCCCACTGTCACTGAATACTACCCCATTGTTACATCATAATGCAACACTGTTACATCATAATGCCCCACTGTCATATCAAAATGCCCCACTGTCACTGAATACTACCCCATTGTTACATCATAATGCACCACTTTTACATCATAATGGCCAAATGTTACATCATAATGTCCCACTGTCACTTCATAATACTCTACTGTCGCATCATAATATCCCACTGTCACATCATAATGCCCCACTGTCACATCATAATGCCCCACTGTCAAATCTTAGTGCCCCACTGTTACATCATAATATCCCACTGTCACCTCATAATGCCAACCTGTCACATCATAATGTCCCACTGTCACATCATAATACCCCACAGTCAAATCATAGTGCCCCACTGTTTCATCACAATGCCACAATGTTACAGCATAATACCCCACTGTTACATCATAATGTCCCACTGTCACATCATAATTCCCCACTGTCACATCATAATGCCCCCCTGTTACATCATAATATCCCGCTGTCACATCAAAATGCCAATCTGTCACTTCATAATGTCCCACTGTCACATCATAATGCCATTTGTCACATCATAATGCCATTTGTCACATCATAATGCCCCTCTGTTACATAATAATGCAACACTGTTACATCATAATGTCACACTGTCACATCATAATGCCCACTGTCACAATATAATGCCCCACTGTTCCATCATAATTTCCCACTCTCACATCATAATGCCCCAATGTTACATCATAATGCACCACTGTTACATCATAATGTCCTGCTGTAACATCTTTAAGCCCCAATGTTACATCATAATGCACCACTGTTACATCATAGTGTCCCACTGTCACATCATAATTCCCCACTGTCACATCATAATGCCATTTGTCACATCATAATGCCACTCTGTTACATAGTAATGCAACACTGTTACATCATAATGTCACACGGTCACATCATAATGCCCAAATGTTACATCATAATGTCCCACTCTCACAATATAATGCCCCACTGTTCAATCATAATGTCCAACTGTCAAATCATAATTCCCCACTGTCATTTTATAATGTCCCACTGTCACATCATTATGCCCCACTGTTAAACCATAATGCCAAAATGTTACATCATAATGTCCCACTATAACATCATTATGCCCTACTGTTACATCATAATGAACAACTGTTACATCATAATTTCCCATTGTCACATCATCATGCCTCACTGTTACATCATAACGTCCCACTTTCACATCATATTTTCCCAATGTTACATCCTAATGCACCACTGTTACATCATAATGTCCCACTGTCACATCATAATGCTCCAATATTATATCATAATGCTCCACTGCCACATCTTAATGGCCATTGTCAAATTATAATGCCACACTGTCACATTATAATATCCCACTGTCACTTCTTATGCACCACTGTTAAATCATAATGCCCCACTGTCACATCAAAATGCCCCACTGTCACTGAATACTACCCCATTGTTACATTATAATGCACCACTGTTACATCATAATGCCCCACTGTCAATTCATAATACTCTACTGTGCCACCATAGTATCCCACTATCACATCACAATGCCAACCTGTCACATTATAATTTCCCACTGTCATGTCATAATACCCCACTGTCAAATCATAGTGCCCCACTGTTACATCATAATGCCACAATGTTACAGCATAATGCCCCACTGTTACATCATAATGTCCCACTGTCACATCATAATGCCCCACTGTCACATCATAATGGCCCACTGTTACATCATAATATCCCGCTGACACATCAAAATGCCAATCTCTCACTTAATAATGTCCCACTGTCACATCATAATGCCCCACTGTCACATCATAGTGCCCCACTATAACATCATAATGTCACAATGTTACATCATAATGCACCACTGTTACATCATAATAACCCAATGTTACATCATAATTCCCTAATGTTACATCATAATGTTCCACTGTCACATCATAATGCCCCACTGTCACATCATTATATCCCAATGTCACATCACATGCACCACTGTTAAATCATAATGCCGCACTCTCACATCAAAATGCCCCACTGTCACTTCATAATACCCCAATGTTACTTCATAATGCACCACTGTTACATCATAATGTCCGACTGTCAAATCATAATTCCCCACTGTCATTTTATAATGTCCCACTGTCTCATCATAATGCCCCACTGTTAAACCATAATGCCAAAATGTTACATCATAATGTCCCAATATAACATCATTATGCCTTACTGTTACATCATAATGAACCACTGTTAAATCATAATGTCCCATTGTCTCATCATCATGCCTCACTGATACATCATAACGTTCCACTATCACATAATATTGCCCCAATGTTTCATCATAATGTACCACTGTTACATCATAGTGTCACACTGTCACATCATAATGCCCCATTGTCACACCATAATATACCTTGTGACATCATAATGTCCCACTGTCACATCATAATGCAACACTGTTACATCATAATGTCCCACTGTCACATCATAATGCTCAAATGTTACATCATAATGTCCCACTCTCAGAATATAATGCCCCACTGTTACAATATAATGCCCCATTGTCACATCTTAGTGGCTCTTCTGTCACGTCAAAATGTCACACTGTTACATCCTAATTTCCCACTGTCATATCATAATGTCTCACTGTCACATAATAATGCCTCTCTGTCACGTAGTAATGTCTCACTGACACATCATAATGCACAACTGTCACATAATAATGCCCCACAGTCACATCACAATGCCCCATTGTCATGTAATAATGTCCCTCTGTTACACCATGATGTCCCTCTGTCACATCATAATGCTCCACTGTTACTTCATAATGTCCCATTGTCACATCATAATGCCCCACTCTCACTTCATAATATCCCACTGTCACATCACTCGCCCCAGTGTTAAATCAAAACGCCCCAATGACACATCAAAATGACCCACTGTCACTTTATAATACCCCATTGTTACATCATAATGCACCACTGTTACATCATAATGCCTTTCTTTTACATCATAATGTTCCACTGTAACATCAAAATGCACAACAGTTATATCATAATGCACCACTGTTACTTCATAATATCCGACTGTCACATCATAATGCCCCACTGTCACATCATAATGCAACTTTTCACATCATAATGCCCCTCTGTTACATAATAATGCACCACTTTTACATCATAATGTCCCTCTGTGACATCATAATGCTGCACTGTTACATCATAATGTCCAACTGTAGCATCATAATGCACAACTGTTACATCATAATGCCCCACTGTCATATCATAATACTCCACTGTCTCAACATAATGTCCCACTCTCACATCATATTGCCCCACTGTCACATCATTATACCCCACTGTCCCATCATAATGCCCCACTGTTACTTCATAATGTCCCACTTCCACATCATAATACGCCACTGTCACAACAAAATGTCGCACTGTCACTTCAACATGCCCCACTCTCACATCATAATGCCCCACTGTCAATCATAATGCCCCACTGTTACATCATATTATCCCACTGTCATATCACAATGCCACACTGTCACAACATAATGCTCCTCTGCCACATCATAATGCTCCTCTGTCACATCATAGTGCGCCACTGTACATTATAATGTCCTACTGTCACTTCATAATGCCCCACTGTCACATCATATTATCCTACTGTCACATCACTCGCCCCACTGTTAAATCAAAATGCCCCAATGTCACATCAAAATGACCCACTGTCATTTCATAATACCCCATTGTTACATCATAATGCACCGCTGTTACATCATAATGCCCTTCTGTTACATCATATTGTCCCACTGTAACATCAAAATGCACAACTCTTCTATCATAATGCACCACTATTACTTCATAATACCCGTCTGTCACATCATAATGCCCCACTCTTACATGGTAATATCCCACTGTCACATCATAATGCCCCTCTGTCACATCATAATGCAACTTTTCACATCATTATGCCCCTCTGTTACATCATAATGCACCACTTTCACATCATAATGTCCCACTGTGACATCATAATGCCGCACTGTTACATCATAATTTCCCACTGTTACATCATAATGTCCCACTATCACATCATAATGCCACACTGTTACATCATAATGCACCACTGTTACATCATAATGTCCCAATGTTCCAACATAATGCCACACTGTCACATCATAATGTCCCTAGGACACATCATAATGCCCCACTGTCAAATTATAATGCCCCACTGTTTTATCCTAATTTCCCTTTTTCATTTCATAATGTCCCACTGTCACATCATAATGCCCCACTGTCACATCATAATGCCCCACGCTCACATCACAGTGCCCCATTGTAACCTAATAATGCCCCTGTGTAACGTCATTATGCACCACTGCTACATCATAATATTCCACTGTCACATCCAAATGCTCCACTGTCACATCATAATACCCCATTTATACATCATAATGCACCACAGGTACATCATAATTCACCACTGTTACATCATTACGTCCCACTGTAACATCATAATACACAACTGTTACTTCATTATGTCCGGGTGTAACATCATAATGCCCCACTGTTACATCATAATGTCCCACTGTCACATCATAATACTCCACTGTCACAGCATAAGGTCCAACTGTCACATCATAATGCCCCACTGTCACATCATAATGCCCCAATGTTACATCATAATGCACCACTGTTACATCATAATGTCCCACTAACACAAAATAATGCCCCACTGTTACATCATAATTTCCCCCTCTCACATCATAATGCCCCAATGTTACTTCATAATGCACCACTGTTACATCATAATGTCCCACTGTAACATCATTAAGCCCCAATGTTACATCATAATGCACCACTGTTACATCATAATGTCCCCCCGTCACATCATAATGCCTCACTGTTACTTCATCAAGTCCCACTGTCACATAATAATGCCCCAAAGTTACATCATACTGCACCACTGTTACATCATAATGTCCCACTGTCACATCATAATGCCCCACTGTCACATCATAATGCCCCACTATCACATCATAATGCCCCACTGTCACATCATAATGCCATTTGTCACATCATAATGCCCCTCTGTTACATGATAATGCAATACTGTTACATCATAATGTCACACTGTAACATCATAATGCCCAATTGTTACATCATAATGTCCCACTCTCAATATAATGCCCCACTGTTACATCATAATGTCCGACTGTCAAATCATAATTTCCCACTGTCATTTTATAATGTCCCACTGTCACATCATAATGCCCCACTGTTAAACCATAATGCCAAAATGTTACATCATAATGTCCCACTATAACATCATTATGCCCTACTGTTACATCATAATGATCCACTGTTACATCATAATTTCCCATTGTCACATCATCATGCCTCACTATTAAATCATAACGTCCCACAGTCACATCATAATGCCCCACTGTTATATCATAATGCACCACTGTTACATCATAGTGTCCCACTGTCACATCATAATGCCCCATTGTCACATCATAATAAACCTTGTTGCTTCATAATGCCCCTCTTTTACATCATAATGCAACACTGTTACATCTTTATGTCCCACTGTCACATCATAATGCTCAAATGTTACATCATATTGTCCCACTCTCAGGATATAATGCCCCACTGTTACAATATAATGCCCCATTGTCACATCTTAGTGGTTCTTCTGTCACATCAAAATGTGACACTGTTACATCCTAATTTCCCACTGTCATATCATAATGTCCCACTGTCACATAATAATGCCCCACTGTCACGTCATAATGTCTCACTGGCACATCATAATGGACCACTGTCACATAATAATGCCCCACAGTCACATCACAATGCCCCATTGTCATGTAATAATGTCCCTCTGTTACATCATGATGTCCCACTGTCACATCATAATGCTCTACTGTTACTTCATAATGTCCCAGTGTCACATCATAATGCCACACTGTCACATCATAATATCCCACTGTCACATCACTCGCCCCACTGTTAAATCAAAATGCACCAATGTCACATCAAAATGACCCACTGTCACTTCATAATACCCCATTGATACATCATAGTGCACCACTGGTACATCATAATGCCCTTCTTTTACATCATAATGTCCCACTGTAACATCAAAATTCAAAACAGTTATATCATAATGCACCACTGTTACTTCATAATATCCGACTGTCACATCATAATGCCCCACTGTGATATCATAATGTCCCACTGTCACATCATAATACTCCACTGTCACAACATAATGTCCCACTGTCACATCATAATGCCCCACTGTCACATCATAATGCTCCACTGACACATCATTATTCCCCAATGTCACATCATAATACCCAAAGTTACATCATAATGCACCACTGTTACTTCATAATATTCGACTGTCACATCATAATGTCCCACTGTCATATCATAATGCCCCACTGTTGCATCCTAATTTCCCTTTTTCATTTCATAATGTCCCACTGTCACATCATAATGCCATACTGTCACATTATAGTATCCCACTGACATGATAATGCCCCACTGTTACATCATAATGCTGCACTGTTACATCATAAAGTCCCACTGTCGCATCATAATGTCCCACTGTCACATCATAATGCCCCACTGTTACATCGTAATTTCCCTCTGTCTTTTCATAATGTCCCAATGTCACATCATAATGCCCCACAGTCACATTATAATGTCCCACTGTCACATGATAATGCCCCACTCTTACATCATAATGCCGCACTGTTACATCTTAATGTCCCTCTGGCATATCATAATGCGCCACTGTCACATCTTAATGTCCCACTGTCACATCATAGTGTCTCACTGTCACATCATAATGCCCCACTGTTGCTTAATAATGTTCCATTTTCACATCATAATGCCCTACTGTTACATCATAATGTCCCACTGTCACAATATAATGCCCCACTCTTACATCATAATGTCCCACTGTCACATCATAATGCCACAATGTTACATCATAATGCACCACTGTTACATCATAATGTTCCACTGTCACATCATAATGCCTCACTGTTACATCATAATGTCCCACTGTCACATCATAATGCCCCAATGTTACATCATAATGCACCACTGTTACATCATAATGTCCCACTGTCACATCATAATGCCCCACTGTCACATCATTATGCAACTTGTCACATCATAATGCCCCTCTGTTAAATCATAATGCACCACTTTTACATCATAATGTCCCACTGTGACATCATAATGCCCCACTGTTACATCATAATGTCCCACTGTAGCATCATAATGCACAATTGTTACATCATAATATCCCACTGTCACATCATAAAGCCTACCTGTCACATCATAATGTCCCACTGTCACATCATAATACCCCTCTGTCAAATCATTGTGTCCCACTGTTTCATCATAATGCCACAATGTTACATCATAATGCCCCACTGTTACATCATAATGTCCCATTGTCACATCATAATGCCCCACTGTCACATAATAATGCCCCACTGTTACATCATAATGCAAATCTGTCACATCATAATGCCCCACTGTGACATCATAATGCCCCACTGTGACATCATAATTCCCCACTGTCACATCATAATGTTCCACTGTCACTTCATAATGCCAAAATGTTACATCATTATGCACCACTGTTACATCAGAATGCCCCACTGTCACATCATACTGCCCCACTGTCACATCATAGTGTCCCACTGTCACA
>PVIH01031271.1:0-11064 GCA_004025045.1 Sigmodon hispidus | reverse complement strand
CATCCACCCATCCATCCACCCACCCATCCATCCATCCACCTGCCCATCCATCCATCCACCTGCCCATCTACCCATCCATCCACCCATCCATCTATCCATCCATCCACTCATCCATCTATCCAACCACCCATCCATCCATTCATTCATCTTGGATGTATTGACCATTTTTGCTATCATTGTCCATTCATCCATGCATTCACTCACCAGGTTCTTGTCTGACTGGGTTCTAAGGTTGGAGATGGAGCCCTGAACCAGACACATGGTCCTAGCTGCCTCATAGTGGCCCCATCACATGAGGGAAAGAGTACCCTTTATTCCCCTGGTGACTTGTCCTCCTTCTGTTGATCTTCAAGACCAGAGTTGAGTAACCTCTGTGGTGACTTGATCCCCTGGAGTTTTCTAGAGTACTTTCTTTCCTAGTGGACACTGAGAATGGGATATCTGGAGTCCACCTGGGTCAATTAGGGACTCTTCAGGTCCAGTCAGCAGTGGTCCCTTGAGAATTCTAGCCTCCATAGGTTGCTGCTCCAACCTTGGCACCCCAAAATCTGGCTGTATACCTCACCCTACTCTTGTCCTGGACTGGGTCTCAGCATATGCCCAGAGTAAAGAAAAGTCCAACTATGGTGTGACAACTCTTGGCTAGAAAACATTACTATCCCCATAGGAAAATGAAGACACAAAGGGCCTTTGTTCTAGTTCAAGGTCACATGTCTTGTAAGTATTAGACCTAGAGTTAGACCCCAGGTCTGACCAATCCCAAACCTATCCTTTCCTAATCACTAAAGCAGGCTTGGAGTACAGATCACAGAGCTAAGTGATGGAATTTAAATTTGTCTGAGAGAACAACTATGGAGCCTCTGGCGAGGTATTTAGCAATCCTGTGTCTTGGTACCTGTCTATCAGTGTGGCTGTAGCTACGGCAGTCAGCTTGGGCTCCTGCAATCTCTAGCATGGAGTAAGGGGTTTGCCTCCACACTGGAAGTTTTCAGTGAGCCATCTGGGGACTCTGGTTGGGAGTCCTAATGGTGTAGTGTAGGGCACTGGGTTAAACTGGGGTCAAGGGAGTAGGGTTGGGGTGGGATCTCCCGGACAGTCTCTCCCCTCCAGGGCTCCCCTCCAGGGCTCTGCTGGGGAGCAGACAAGGGCGGGTGTGCTGGGGCCTTCTTAGCTCCCTGCTGTGATTTATACAGGAGCTCATAATGGCACTGGCTGGCAGCAAATAAACAGATATGAAATTTTACCATTTAATTAACCAAAAAAATAAATGACCAAGGGCCTTGGGAAGAAGGGAGACTGGGCACCCCCACGTCAACTGCCACTGAGGGCACAGAGTGGATGGTTACTGGATCTGTGCTCGTTCACCCCATGGTGTGACCCTCATTGTCTCATTGTTCCTGCTTCATAGACAGGCTGGAGTTCCACAGAAGCCACTCACCATCCTGGGGCAGGATCCCGTGGACCCCAAATCTAAGACTCAGCCCTTCTGCTCTGGCTGATTTTATTTTCCCACTCAGGGTCAACTCATGCATGCTCCCCATGAATGCCTCCTGGACTGCTACAGTCATGAAGCCACTTGGGGACACCCTCAGATGAGGGTTGTTTGGGGCAGGGAATGGCATATGGAACCTCTCCTCCCTCCCCCTTTTATGGTGGTGCCTTTATGTTTGGAGAAAACATGTCTGTACCTCACCTCACCCTCTCTGGAGAAACACTAGGTTCTCAGGTGTGTGAGCCCTTGGGGGTGTCCAGCCCCAGGAAACAGGGCTAAGAACCCAGCCAGGGTGGCTTCTTCCCTTCTCTTCTTTATTTTCCTGTATTAAAACGAGAATATGCAGAACAAGAGCAAGGGGAGGGAGAGGGAGGGAGAGCTGTCCCAGAATCCTCTACTATGTTTTCTTTTTTTCCTAGGATTTTTTTCAGGGAGTGGGTTTTGAGTAATCTCATTGCATGATGTATCTTACTTGTAGGTTTTAATTTATAGGAAAGTTTTTGTTTGCTTTAGTGTCTTCCCATTGTTGCCTTTGCAGTTCTGGAAATGGGACCCAAAGTGTCCTATAAAATCTATACTGCATGCTAGGCACTCCTCCCAGCCCCGAAGGAGGCCTGATATGTTCCAGGCTAGCCTGGTCTCCATGGAGGGACCCTGGTCAGAGAGGGTAGGGGAGAACATGTGTCCTTGATAGGCATGAACAGAGGCGGTGCATGACCATCTGGAACTTCAATGCTTCACCTCATTCGGTGGGAGAGAAGATGGGCTCAGAGGAGGGGCACTGAGAAGGAGGACCTCTGGAGAGGCAGGGCTTGGGGGGAAGGAGCTCCGGGAAGGAGGAGCTCTGAGCCTAGCTGCCTTGGGCTGGAGCAAGCCAGGACTGTCTATTGGGGCCTGGGTTTGGGGCACAGTGCAGGAAGTGTGAACACGCCCAGAGTCACTCAATGTGAGTGTTTAGAGAGACTCTGAGACCCTTGACCTTCATGACCTTGGAAGGTTCCCTCCCCTCCCAAAGGTTGGCTGAGATGTCTTCTCAGGGCCTTGGGGAAAAGGAGCTGCATGAGACGGTGTGCATTTGTTCAAAGGTCCACATGAAGTGACCCCAAACTGTGAGCTTCTGTCATGGTGACCAGTGACACAGATTACCAATAAGCATTACCACAAACTCCTTTGTTGTAAAATTCAGCCATCATTTATTCCAAATTTGCACAATGGTACTCGACTCAGGTTGGAACATGTTATTTCTGTTCCATAAAATGTGTATGTATTGATATATACATCCTCCTCCCCACAAAAAAATGCAGAAGAAAAAATAGCAACATGTCTGTGGTGATCTTTTTCTGGGGTAATAGGGTGGGGAGATGGCTCTTCTCTGTCAGTTCTGCTGGAGGCAGCAGATGTTGAGAAGGAACACGAGAGGCAGTAAGAGCTGCAGTGAATGGTGCCATGGCCTGCTTCCCCACTATCCCTTCCAGTGGAATGCTTTGTTTCCTAGGATGAGAGTGATCCAGAGGGATGGAGTCATACTGGAGCCCCGGACACGGTGCTTGGAGGGTTGGGAGATTCCTCTTGAGCACCTTGCCTTGGGTATATCTGAGGGATGTCCACAGCTGGGCTAAGGCACCAGGGTCCTCCTGATATTTCCTTAAAGTGTGTGTGGGGAACCTTACAACAAGCCACCAGGTCTTGGGACCCCCAAGCCTCAAAGATCCCCCAGCCTTTTCATTCCCAGCCTAGCACCTGGCCCGCCATCCTGGCCCGTTGGCTTATAGGAAATGGAGACAATAGAAGCTGCGTGTAACCACTGTTTACAGAAAAAAAAAAAAAAAGAAAAAAAAACGGTACAAGATTTATTTATTGGAAAGTGACTGAGGAATATGAATTCTACACTCCATTTAAAATGCTTTTTATTTCTCTCAGCCTTGGGGCTCAGAGTACATCTAATTTCACCCACAGCTATAATTCTCTACCAAACAGTTCCTGCTGTTCCTCTGGGGTCCCCAGGAACTGAGTTAGTTTATGTGTGCTACTGACGAGGCTCAGACAGGGGCAGCAGTGGCTATGTGCCAGCATGTGGGGGGAGCCTCTGCCCCCTCTGTCCCTGCACAGATAGTCTGCACATGTGTTGCACAGTGGGCCAGCACCCCGGCAGAGGCCTTTGTCGTACCCATGGTGCCAGGCCACAGAGCTTTGCAATGGCTTGGACTCTAGGAGGCGAGTGGACCATATCTCACTCTGGACATGTTGATTGCTGGAACCTCAGCGCTAACAAACAATTAGTTTGTTAGTGTATTTATCCTGCGAACATTGGAGTCCGTGATTACAGATCCAATAGTGGAATTGTGGCGGTGTTTAGAGATAAATCTGTGCTCTGAGGTGTCAGCAAGGAGGGGGGGTGTCCTACAGGACACAGAGAATGGCAGACATCGTAGTGGCTTTGCCTGTATGTTCCTCTGTTGTTTTTCCAGCTGCCTGTTGGCCTGTGTGTCTGCTGGTCTGCTTGCCTCTCTAGAAGCAGCTCTGTCTGTCTGATTTCTTGTCAACTCACCTCTGTCTTGTATCTCAAGCCCTAGAGTCATAAAAAACACAAGATGATCCCAAGTGCCCAGGTTACTCCAGTGTTTCTTGAGGAGACATCCCACTTTCATCCTTGAGTGGCAACAGAGGATGGATGGAGTGAATGCTGTAGAAGCTTCCAGAAAAAAAGGAGCTACCTCTGTCCAATGGTCACCAAGTCTCCTGTGAGCCCTGACCTCCAGCCACACTTCCTGTATTAGTTATTTGTCTTATTGCCACAACAAAATAACTTTAAAACATCTTCAAAAGGGAAGAATTTATTTATGATCACAGTTTGAGAACAGTCTATCATGGCAGTGAAGGCACAGACAAGCGGGTGAGGCAGCAGCTCACATCTCCCCCACAGCCAGGAAGCAGAGGTCCATGAACTTCTTCCTTGTAATACTGTCCAGGAAATGATGCTGCCCACACCATTCCTCACCTCAGCTGACCCCACTGAAGAATGACCTCACGGCCATGCCAAAGGCTAAGTCACATTCATGTGTCTTCAGTCTTTTTGGTATTTTCCCTTGGGAACCCTCCTTAGCCACTGTACTGTCCCCTCACCAGGCTCTATGTACCCATTCCTTGAGCGCCTTCAACCCCCTCAGTCAAGCCAGCTACCTGCCTACAGGACACACCATCAGTTCTCTTTGGGCTTCCCTTCTCTGGTGACTGTACCCTGTGGTGTGTCAGTCTGGGCCTATGCTTCTACCTCCCTGGCTGTCTCTTCTAGTATCTCCCAGGCTCCTCCTCCCCAGTTGACTTCTTAAAGGTCCATTTCTGGTTCTCCACCCTCATCTGCCTGGGGTGCTTGTCCCTTAGCACACCTCCCTCCTCATGGTTCTTTCTATGCCTCTGCCTTCAGCCTAGAGTGCTCTGTGATCCTGGGGTTCCGGGATCTCCCATCTTCTGTGCCCTTGAACCCAGAGCCCTGCAGCATTCATCAGCAGAAACTTGGGAGGGGTCAAATATTTACAGTGTGCCAACGTAATCCCACTACATTTTCTCTTTTTCTTTTTAAAACAAGAAGAACCCCAAATCTAATATCCTTTTCCCCCCATTATCTGTAACAACTTATAACCAACACTGTAAAAAAACACAAACATTCATAATCCATTTTTTGGGAATGTGGGTGTAGTTCTCTAGACTACTTCTTACTGAATGGGGGTGCTGGCAATCCCATGAGAATCCAAAGAAAAATTTTAGGATTTTGGACAAGTCCTTTGTGAAATAGTCTGTAAGGCTGAGTCATCTCAGTCAATCTCTTCAAAGTTGTTTTGGATGGAGAGCTCCAGAAGAAACTGCAACAGAGATGCTCTGAAATGCTGAATCATCTGGGCCATCCATTTCCATTGGCAGCTTTTCAGGGGGTCTTTCTCAAACTTTATTTTCTTTAGCTTCACAGCTTTTCATTTTCTGTAGAAATAAAAAAAAAAAAACTCTTTTCCAAAGTAGTATATCTTTTGATTTCAATTTTAAAGTCAACTCATTTCCAAAATATATAGGCTGAATTAATTCAACAGCATTTATATTCAGATTTTTTAGCAACTTTTACTACTTTATTTTCAGTCAAAAAAACTTAAAAACAAGACAATAGTATACAGTATCCAGACACTCTTTGTATTTTTCATTTTTACGTGGCTTATTACTATTTCTTTTTACTCTATTTTTAAAGAACTTTCTCTATCCTTTTTTCTTTTTATTTTCTCTCTCAAGCCTATGTATATTTTTTAACACACTCTAAAACATGAACTTAAAGAAAATCCATCTTTACTGTAATCTCTTTTTTTTTTTTTTTTTTTTTTTTTTTTTTTTTTTTTTTTTTTTTTTTTATCTTTTTCTGTTTCTGACCACACCTTTGCTTGGCTAGGGTGGCTGACTCCTCTCAGCTTCCTCTATTTCTTTCTGATTCTGACCACACCTTTAATCTGGCAAGGTGTGGCTACAGATTAAAAACTTCACTAGGGGGCTGGAGAGATGGCTCAGAGGTTAAGCGCACTGGTTGCTCTTCCAGAGGTCCTGAGTTCAACTCCCAGCATCCACATGGTGGCTTACAAACATCTGTAGTGAGATCTGGTGCCCTCTTCTGGTGGTAGGCAAACATGCAGGCAGAACACTGTATATGCAATAAATATTAAAAAAAAAAAAAAAAAAAAACTTCACTAGGGTAGCTGAATCCACCTAGCTCCCTTTATTTTTTTCTGTTTCTGACCACAGCCTTAATCTGCCAAGGTGTGGCTAAGGATTAAAGGTTGAGCTAGAGTGGCTGGCTGGCTTCACCTAGCTCTTAGTCTAGCTTTATAGAATTTAGCTTTTTAGCCAAGGTACTGGTAGAACTAACAATACCAGTCTGGGAAATTTTAGGGTTCATATAATCACCCAGTAAAGTACTGCTGTCTGTTGCTCATTTAAGTATTTGGTAGCAGGGCCTCATAAAAGACTCACAAGGGTTTTACCTCTAAGGCTGAATTAGGAAGCCTCTCTTTAAAAGCCATATCTCTGCTTGTCTCCAGCAAACAGAACTTTCCCAAGAAAATGCAGTTGTTACTACGAAGTTTTCTTTGACTTTGTTCCCTTTTGCCTGTGAGAACAGAAACCTTAAATCCACCATGAACAGCTTGTTTCTTACATTGAGGCTCAGGAACTGGCTTTGCTGCTGCTTAAATTGCATGCAGCAAACACGCCATTTTGTAATTTAATCCCATAAACCACTCAGTCTCTTTACCCTGGCCCACCTGAGAGACACAGCTCAGAAACTGTTTTTGGTTCCATTTCTGTGCTCTAGACTGTTTTTAAGCTTCCTATGGCTTTATGTGGGTATATTTTACCCCCATTGGTGCGCCATTTGTTGTATTATGTTTCTGGCTTGACTTTTGGGTTTATCCTCAAGGTTCAGACCCACTTGCTTTGCCCCAAAGAAGCTTATATTCATTTCATGCTGATCGGCCAAGGGCCCAGGCATATAACTTGCTAGCTCCTTCATCTTGACTCAACCCATGATTCTTATCTTGTTCAGCCACGTGGCTCGGTACCTTTCTTCGGCAGCATTTCAATTTCTTTCCTGTGCGTCTCCTGGCATCTCTGTGGCATCTCTGCTCTGCCCTTTCTGTTCCCAGAATTTTCTTAGTCTGGTAGTCCCAACCACACTTCCTGTCTGCCTCTGGCCAATTAGCTTTTTATTAAACCAGTAGAAGGGACAAATATTTACAATGTGCCAACATGATCCCACTACATATGTGTCTTTCTGTGTGTGCATGAATGCATGTATAAGGTGGCTGTGGAAGGCATGGCAGAGGGGGAGTGCTGTGTGCTCAGCTGGATAAGGGGCTTTTGAGCTCTTAACATGGGAAGATGCAGCTCCAGCTGATCTGTTTGTGTTCAGTCCTATCCCTGACATCACATAAAACCAAGCATGGCAGCTCAAACCTGTAATCACAGACTTAGAGAAACAGAGGCAGGAGAACCCGAAGTACAGTGCCATCCATGGAGATACAACAGGTTTAAAGCAACCTGAGCTACATGAGACTTTAACCTCAATGAAAGAAGAAAGTGTCATGGGGACTGTGATGTATGATATATACTCAGTGCCCATCAAGGTTGGTGCCTACTTAATGGCAGTTGCACTAGTGAGTTTATTGGCAGGAGGCTGCCTCTGTCTTTGGAGATGGAAATAGAGCTTCAGTGGAGTCCTGGGCCTGGTCTGAAGCTCAGCAGGGAGCAAATAACTCAGAAGTTTGTGTGAAATCTCACCATGTCCCATGCTCTGCTGTCTCCATTTGTCACCAGCCTCTGGTGCACTAAGATGAGGGTGCCACTCTTTTCAACACCTTGCTTCTCTGTAGTTTCCAACCACGTGCCAATCTTTGTCCCAAGCTCTTCATAATCATCCCATTTAATCCTTACATCACCCCCTGAGATGGTTAGATTTTATTATTCCATTTTACAGCTGAGGATTGTAGCCTAGAGAGATTAATAATGTATTCAAAGGCTCACAGTGAATAAGTTAAGGGGCTTGAATTTGGATATAAGCAGTCCATCTCAATCCACACCTTTGGTGAACACTAGATTTTATTGTCTTTATGTGGCTGTGCTGTCTGGAGCTGGGACAATTGATGAACAGAGCCCTGTGGGGTCTGCAGAAGGCTGTCATGGGGACAGACTCTCAGCTAACATGGCCCAGGAGGAACACTGGCCCCTTTCCTCCTCAGTCATCTTTGACAAAGCATTGTCTGGCATAAATCGTCTGTTTAGTTGTATTTCTTTTCTGTCAGTCTTTGGGATTCCTGGGGGCAAGGACCTTGCTTGGCTAACCTTGCATGTAGCACAGTGCCAAGCTGGTAGCAGGGAGCTGTAGCTACAGCTTGTTACTGGTGTTCTGACTCTAGTACACACCTGGACTCCTAGTCTCTTCCTTCTTTCCAGTTAGAGCCAGGGTCTTGGAAAACTGAATCATGAACTACAGTGTGTAACCAGGTCCCAAGTCTGGCGTGATTTCAGAATCTTTTTCTTTTGTGATTCAATGTAGTGTTCCCTAGTTGCTTCTCCCACAAATCTCTTCACACCTTGGAAACTATCTGAAAATTCCCCCTGCAGATGCCAAGGGAGACAATCCCAGCAACTCTCAGGAGTGATTCAGAGAGTCCAATGAATAGGCACAGAAGCCCTGAATGAACCTTTGCACATCTGTCTTAGTCACTGTTCTATCTCTGTGAGGAGACATCGCAACCAAAGCAACTCTCACACACAAAAGAAACCATTTAGATGGGGTTTGCTTACCATTTCAGAGGGTTAGTCCATGACCATCATGGCAGGGGACATGGTGACTGTCATGCAGGTATGGTGCTGAAGTATCTGAAAGCTACATCCTGATCCACAGGCAGCAGGCAGAGAGGGAGAGAGGGAAGGAGGGAGGGAGGGAGGGAGAGAGAGACAGAGAGACAGAGAGAGAGAGAGAGACAGAGAGACAGAGAGAGAGCTGGGTGTAGGCTTTTTGAAACCTTCAAGCCCAACTCCAGTAACACATTTTCTACAACAAGACCATACCTTCTAATACTTCTCAAATGGTGCCACTCCCTGGAGACAAAGTAACTCTCTGTTCAAATCTGTGAGCCTACAGGGACCATTCTTATTCAAACTGCCCAATGTCCAGTACTTGCTGTTCCACACCCAAAATAACGGGGCCTCAGGACCTTCAACCTCCCATTTATGGAAATTTGAGATGGTCATATTCTGCTGAGGGTCAAGTGGGGTTTTTCAGGTTCCACTGGAGATGTGGGAAGGAAGGTCTTGGTAATAGTAACAGATGGGGGTGGAGGGCTTGAAGAAACAGCTTCAAAACTGAGCCTCCTATCCAGGAGTCAGAGCTACAAAGAGGCCAGAATGAGGCTTTGGGGTCATGTGTGTTGACCTGGTCACTCACTGAGGTGGCACCAGAGACAATGGCCACACAATCTCTGAGACAGTCTCTGCAGTTTTTAGTCTGAGTGTGAGGTGTAGCCTCTTGCAATGCAGAGTGGGGCTTATAGAACCATGAACTTCAGTGGGGTTGGTGATGAAATAACAGGGCCAATAATAACATGGGGCCATCTCTCAGCCTATTGTGGGTCCCAGTCTGGGAAGAATTCCATGATTGTACAAGACAGCTGGTGATGCCCTCTACCCCAGAGCCCTCGTCCTTAGTGAAATATCATTTTTGGCCTCCTGGCTGGAGCGTGGAAGAGGCGGAGGTGGGGTTGTGCAGTGGCAGGAGGGAGGAAGAGTGCTTTGGGGTAGGAAGCGGGGGGGGGGGGCACTGCCAGGACTGAGAAACTTGATCTGTGCAGCACCATGGACAGGGAAGGAAGGCTGCTGCCCAGAGTGCTGATCTTTCCGCAAACCCCTGTGAGAAAGAGCATTTAAAACACATGTACACAGATGTGTGAGTGTGTGTGCATGTTTGTGCGTGCAACAGAGTGTGAATGTGTGCATGAATGTGAATCCATAAATGTGTGTTTGTATAAATTCATGAGGGTTTGTGCAAGCATGCATGTTTGTATGATTCCATGAGTGTGTGTGTAAGAATGATGTGGTGCACATGCATGAGTGTCTATGTGTGTAATCTCATATGACACAATAATTGACTTCAGTAGGGTAATCTGTCTGTCAGCTCCCTAAATCCTACAGGCAGCAGTATCTCAAAGCCAGGCAGGATAAGAGTCTTGAGAAAAATTGGCAACATTGGGTTGTAAACTCAGCTTCCAATAATCCTCTTCCATCCTAAGAGAACCTAAGAAAATCCAATTTTTATTTTTCCCAGAAGAAACTGGAAGGATATGATCACAGTAGATAACCTCTTTTGAGAGCCACACTCTTCCTATTAATCGATGCATCTCCGGGTGGACACTTAAGGTTCTATGTGATGGTGAGTGGACAGAGTTGGGGCTTGGGCTTGGGAAGTCTGACTCTGAAGCCTTTTTCTCAGGCAGCATGTGGAAGGCCTCCCCAGCACCAGGGATGGAAAGATCAGTATTCTAAGTATTCTCTGGCAAGAGGTCCCCAGGTACTTTTAGGTCAGGAGCATGTCACCTGTCCGTAGTCAGTTGTGGTGGGCACTCTTGCTATCCAATCAGGAGGAGCCACAGAACCAGTGAGATGGCATCTAGTATGAAGTGGGGTGTCCTCCACCTGCTCAGGGGAGTTGGTCTACAAATCCTACAGTCTAGTTCATAAATACCTGCAGTATTGCTTTATAACTTCACTGTATCTCTCTTTACAGCAACATTATCATTAACAGGGCTGGGTGACTCATCTCAAGTCCCTGGCAATATACTGGCTTATGC
This sequence comes from Sigmodon hispidus, assembly GCA_004025045.1. NCBI lineage: Eukaryota > Metazoa > Chordata > Mammalia > Rodentia > Cricetidae > Sigmodon > Sigmodon hispidus. The sequence continues at coordinate 195 of PVIH01031271.1, read as the reverse complement.
ACAGGAATAAGCATCAAGACCACACTGGCTCCTGTGGCTGAGTCTTTTCTAGGCACAAGGATTTCACCCAAGTAATGAAAATCTCTCTCTCTCTCTCTCTCTCCCTCCCCCTCCCTCCCTCCCTCCCTCTCTCTCTCTCCCTCCCTCTCTCTCTCTCTCTCCCTCCCTCTCCCTCCCTCTCTCCCTCTCTCTCTC
>PVIH01031270.1:0-11062 GCA_004025045.1 Sigmodon hispidus | reverse complement strand
TGTGTGTCTCCTGTCACCTCTCTGGTCAGGGTTCGAAACCGCCCCTCAGAGACCCCTGCAGTCGGTTTGCTCAGTTCACTCAGTTCGGGGTCGCGGTAGGGATCCTTGCAGATACCCTCAGCAGCAGCAGGAGCTGTGAGTGTGGCCAGGTGCAGAGTTCAGCTGCCCCTGCTCCAGAGTGCGCTGGGACGCCGCAGAGAGCACAGGTCCCGGTGGTGGAACCGGAAGCAGTGTGAGGTCAACTCTCCCTCCCAGGCCAGGATACAGGCGCTGAGGCCCGCCGAGCCCTCCGCACCTCTGGTCAGGGTTCGAATCCACCCCTCAGAGACCCCTGCAGTTAGTTTGCTCAGTTCACTCAGTTCAGGGTCGCAGTAGGGCTCCTAGTAGATTCCCTGAGCAGCAGGAGCTGCGGGTGTGGCCAGGTGGAGAGTTCAGCTGCCCCTGCTCCAGAGTGTGCTAGGACGCCGCAGAGAGCACAGGTCCCGGTCCTGAAACCCCTTCTGAAAGAGGACTCATGTTAGATTTTCCTTTTGCTCCAAGAGGGAGGTTTTGTGGATGCCTGGACAGATATGGAGAGCCACACACACTCCTGATGACACTGGGTTCCTTCTCAAACCTCTTGGGTAGATAGGGATAGGGTCAGAGCATCTTGGGAAGAAGTGGAAGATCCCAGAGCCCCATGGGTAGGTGGGGAATGTTTCAGGGACCTTTGAACATGTGGGGATATACCAATCCACATTGGTCAGTGGGAGAGTCAGCAGAAGATGTCCCAGGCACTTTATGATCTTCTTTGAACTTTTCCCTGGGATCTCCAGCACTGTTTCTTGAAGGTGTTGCAGGTAATCCAGTGCCTACCTGGTCAAAGTCAATATTTTCTTCATGCACAGTAGACATATTCAGGCTTCTTTGCATCTTCTCATGTGTGGGCACAAGAACTGAGCCCACACTTTTTCTGGTTGCAGACTGTAAGGCAGATGGTCTTGAGAGTTTGTTGCTCAACAGGTTACTACTCCCATATTTAGGGACCTTTGGAAAAACTGCAGCATTTTCTTCCAGGATCTCTTTGAGCTTCTTTATGGAGCCCAGGGTCTTCTTACTGAGGGAAAACTTTGTAAGAGCCCCGAGAGTTTGCAGTCTATGTGCAGTACCAGCATCGGGAACTTTGAATGTTTTGTCCTCATAGGGCTTTTAGCTCCTGAACTTATTCCAAGTTAGTCAAAGTACTCCAAGAGGTGCAAAGGCCCTTGTGTATTTGGCACTGGTCAAGTGCTTCTCCCATTGAGATAAGGTGTAATGATCTCTTTGGGGAACACTAAAAGGGGTCCCAGCCCAAGGAGGCTGGGAAACCTTGGGCCTATGGTCATAGGGTGAGGTGACACATTCCCTTTGGGGGACATTGAATGGGGTCCCAGCTCGAGGAGTTTGGGAAACCTTGGACCTATGGTCATAGGGTGAGATGAAACAATCCCTTTGGGGGACACTGAAAGGGGTCCCAACCCGAGGAGGCTGGGAAACCTTGGGCCTATGGTCATAGGGTGAGGTGACACAATCCCTTTGGGGGACACTGAGAGGGGTCCCAGCCCAAGGAGGCTGAGAAACCTTGGGCCTATTGTCATAGGGTGAGGTGACACAATCCTTTTGGAGGACACTGAAGTTGGTCCCAGAATGAAGAGCCTGGGATAACAGCAATCTATGGTTAGAGGGTAATGTGTGGGCTGAGGCTCACTTGCCTCTCTCCACCTTTAGGCCATTTAGCCAATAAGGGAGTTGAGCAAGGAAAAGGAAGGTGCCCCTGGCAAGGGGCATCTAATATACTTGCTGATGGTGACTCGTAGCAAGAGGCAGCTAAGCAGTATCCTCTGAGAGAGGTTTTCCTTTCACAGATCTGCGGACACATCTGGACGGCGAAGCTCACAAGACTCGAATGACAGTTGGCCTCAGCAATCAGGCACGGGTGGCATTGGTGGCTTGAGCGGAGGCAGCAGCCCAAGAAGGAGCTGAGGTGTGTGGGGAGCAATGGTGAAAATGGTAGTGGCGGGCAGCAGAGGTGGCGGTGGTTGCTACTACAGAGGCTGCAAGGAGGGAGGCCGAGCCCCAAAAAGGATGAAGACTACAAACCCCAGTGACCAGCCCAGAGGAGGCAGGCAGCAGAAAATTCAGGGAGAATTACATTGACCCTTACAAAACCCCTGCCTCCACAGTTGTAGTATACACACATTTAGTTCCAGAATTTGGGAGACAAGAAGCTTATCTCTGATTTCAAGTTCAGCCTGGTCTACAGTGCTAGTGCTAAGATAGCCAAGGCTACATAAAGTGATCCTGTCTCAGCTCCCCCACACCAAAAAGGAATATAAGTGGTTATGGTGTATCTTCATACCAATAATAACCCTAACTAAGGTACTGTCCAAGTCTGATAACCTGAGTGTTTTTACAGAACCCTCTATTGACAGGGCTTCAACTGCCAAAAGGTGTCCTTTGCCCTGACCTTTATGAGTTCAGTATGTTTTCACCTCTACAACAACACATACACATACACACACACTCACAAACACATGCCATTATGCTGGTAATGTAAATATTTGTCCCATCTATGGGTTTAATATCTCCAAAGGCAAACAGGAAGTGTGGGTGGGGCTACCAGCATAAGAAAACTTGATAACATCTTAGAGCCCACACAGAATTCAGACACAGATGCCAGTCACTAGAGCTGCCAGGAGATGCAGAGGAAATGTTGTTCTAAGAAAAGGTACCCAGCCACATGGCTGAAAAAAAAAATGGTTTAGTTCAGATGAAGGACTTAGCAAGTTCTATGCCTGATCTCTAGGTTAATTAGTGTCAATATAATATATGTGTATGTGTGATTACTGGAGGCAAAGGGTGGCTGAGAGTGGGACCAAACCTTTGGTCTAGGCCCTAGAAGTCCAGGCAACAACCATTTACAACACACACATGCTTACTGTATATTAGTAATATATTTTAATTGTACATTGAAAGGTGGGTATTATGATCCATGACTATTATTGCACAACTTGGGAAGTTGAGAAATGATGGTTGTAGTTAAGTTTAAGCCAACCTAGGTAACATAATAAAACCTTCTCTTATTAAACACACATACACAGACACTGAATTGAATACACACGCAGTACTGCAATCTGAGAACTTTTATTCTTTAGGCAAACAGAATATATTCATATGTAATAAGTCTTCATGATGCTATAATGTGAGTGTATTCTGGTGGAGGTTCTTTTAATAGGAGACATTTTAACTTCTTCTAAACACCCTTTCTCCTGCCCCACCCCTCTAGTCAAAGAAAATTAGCCAGAGGAATTTCAGGTAAGCAAAATTATTCTGGTGGAGGTTTTTTTAATAGGAGGCATTTTAACTTCTTCCAAAGACCCTTTCTCCTGCCCCACCCCACTAATCAAAGAAAATGAGCAAGAGGAATTTCAAGTAAGAAAAAAATAATTCTGGGGGAGGTTCTTTTAATTGGAGGCATTTTTACCTCTTCCAAAGACTCTTTCTCCTGCCCCATCTCTCTAATCAAAGAAAATGAGCCAGAGGAATTTCAGGTAAGCAAAATTATTCAGGTGGAGGTTCTTTTAATAGGAGGCATTTTAACCTCTTCCAAAGACACTTTCTCCTGCCCCACTAATCAAAGAAAATGAGCCAGAGAAATTTCAGGCAAGCAAAATACGAGACACTTTAACCCCTTTCCATCCCCAGATTTAGCAAGGTTTCACAAACTTTATTGTGTGGTCACTAGACACTGGAGTGTCCTAGAAGAAAGAAATGCAAAACAGCTACCTCAAGGTTTATTTAAAAGAAAGACAAAGACTATCTTATGGTTACACATGTCCCAATTTCAAACCTTTTTTTTTCTCTCCCTCTTTTTCCTCTTAATCTGTCAATCTCAAGGTTCTCTTACTAACTCATACTTTTTTTTCCCAAGCTCCAGAAAATTTAGCTTCATCATTCCATGACTTAAACTCCCAGAACTTCAGGAAATGAGCAGCAAAGCCCAGCAGACTGACCACCAGACGATACATCTTTCCTCCTAAGACAGCTCAAAGCAGACTTAAGAGTACATGCACCCATTCCATTTCTCCCTCCTCCACACAAACCAAGGTTTTTTGTTTTTTTTTTTTATAATTCACATCTGTGTGAGATGCTAGAATTCACAGCCACACCCACATGGCAGGCCCAACATGGTGCTGTTAGAGTATGCCATACCAAGTGCATGCCCCTCAGGCATTGCTATGTAGATCTGTGTCCACCAGCTCTCTTAAAAGAAAACAATACCATGAAAGCTGCTACTCCCCTCCCTGCTTCCCAGTACCTGTTCAGTAACTCCCTTTAATAAACTCTTCTGTGGCATCTTGTTATGTATCTCCAATTAGGCACCAAAAAACCCCAACATTTTTTATTCATTTTTTTGCTTGCTTTCAACGTCTTTGAGACAGGATCTGTTTACACAGCCCTGGTTGTCCTGGAACTCATTGTGTAGATTTAGCTGCCCTTTTATTACTTGGTAGGTAGTTGTCTGTATGGTACCTCTCTCCTTCATACCATGCTGCCTCCTCATCCAGTTCTGCCTCCTACTCAGTTTTTAATTCTTCATTTTCTGAGTCCCCTGAATCATCAGAACTCTTCAAGTTTAAAGCTTGAAATTTCTGCATAGGGTATGAGGTAGTCCCCCCATTTTTTTTTTTACAGTAGGTAGGGAACTGCCAGATTCATGAGAATGCACTCCCTTGTCAAGAGACTCACCTGGAGGGCCGTTTTCCTTATTAGGGATTGGTTGCCTTTTGTGCATGACTAACCTCTCACTACATTCAGTTTCTGACATGCTATCCTGGAAATAATGAAAGCAGAACCCTCCCAAGAGGAGGATCAGTAAGGCTCCCAAAACAATTACCAAGGGCTCAACACTACCTTCCCACAGTGGTGACAAGTTCAAGCCAAAATTCAGAAAAGACATACCTCTCTGAATGTACCTGCCTGCAGTTCTGAATCCTCCTTGGGATCAAGGGGTCTCTGATGATGCCAATAATGTTGAAATTTCCTGGGTTTTTGGCACCAGATGTCCCACGCCACCATCTCGTCAGCAAGAATGATGCAGCACACATAGGAACCTTCTGCAGAAAAGCTTTAAAGCATCTTGAGAGGGAGAGCATAAGCTTACAAGGCAGAGACCCCAAATGGCAAAAACCTGTCCCTTATATAGGAAACTGGACCCCGCCTAGACATGTCAGACTCAGATTAGCAGTAGCTCAATTGGGAGATGTGACGCCATGGGGGAGTGCAAGAAGAAAAATGTCAAAAATAAGTAAAAGAAAAGCAATTTTGCCAACTTTGCTATGTTTCCCATAAAATGTTCTCTTTCACCAAGCCACAAGAAGAGAAACTCTACATGCCTATTCAACCTGTGACATAACACACCCAGGACAGGACCACTACATACCTTGTGACCACCTGGGCTGAATCAGAAGGATGGAGACCTTAAAGGCTTCCCCTACATGCCAACATGTTTTTCCACCCTCAACCCTTAGCTGACAAACATAACTGATACACATTGTGCCCTCTCTGACTGGGTCTAAAAACTCTCATGGAAAGAACTTCCTCTTTAGACAAGATTCAAAGAATAAAATAATCCCCCCACACACCCATACATCATATACACATACAGAAAAACACACATACACACACACACACACCAGTACTATTGAACCGATTATGTCCTCTGTTAATTTCAGAGACTTATCTCTTTGTGTGTGTGTGTGTTTGTGTGTGTGTTGTGTTGTGTTGTGTGGACTCTGGAAGTGAGCAATGCCAGCTGCTGCTGGTAGGCTCATTCAAAAGCCACATGTTCCCTGGCTGTCATGGTAAAGAAAGTGAGGTCTTGCAGATGAGCTAGCTGGAGAGGTAATGGGCAGGAAGGACAAGCTCCCAGGTGAACCCAGATGCAACCCAGCCTACAGAATCTCTTGAACAGACAGAGATCCTGTCCTGCAGGCAATATGGCAGTTCTGAAACCCAGGAGCCAGTGCTGCCTGCACCCAACTCGGCATGCCCCTTGATGCCCAGAGCATGTACCCTGGACACTGCTTCCTTCCCCACCTCTCCTGGACCAAGGAGTCCTCTGGAGTCCTGCATCTGTCCTGTAGCCACCACTGTTGTCTTTTCCTAGCCTGGCCAGCCCCATGTCCAGAGAGGAATAGGACCCTGCTGGCGGGATAGACAATCTAGAAAAGGAAGGAGAAGTGTGATCTGGACTCTCCAAAGTTCTGGCCCCGCCCAGCCATAACTGACCTATCCTAGATCAGTCCCAGAGTCTCAGAGGGGCTGGGAGCTTTGGGCATGGGAAAGCTATGTGGTAGCGGCTGAGAAAACAAAGAGTTACTGAAGGAATCTTATTATGCAAAATTTGCCATCCAAGGCTTTTGCAGGCATTTACAGGTACAACAAGCTTAAATGAGTTTTAATAAGGAGTAAAATTTTGCTCCAACATACTCCTATGGGTGGTTTGCCTGAATAGATGTCTGTATCACATGCATTTCTAGTGACCACAGAGGCCAGAAAAAGACCAGAGAGGATAGGAAACTTTGGAACTAGAGTAATAGACACAGATGGATGGTAACTGCCTTATAAGTGCTGGGAATTGTGTCTGGGTCTTTTGATTGTTCTTAACTGCTCAGTCCTTTCTCCAGCCCAGCAATAGGCTCAAGTTTTCAAGTTCTGGCAATTAACCAGACCAATGGTAATAACTTCTATGGTTTGGGAAATCCCTGGGACTATCAAATCCCAAAAGTCAAAGAGAGGTGTCATACACCTGTCACCTCATCTAAAGTCTTTGCTTCCAGGGCAGAGAATTATTCCCCAAGATTAGATGATTTCAATTAAACTATGAGTACATATGGGTACATATTTTATATATGTACTTTTATAAAAGCTTTTAAATATCAGACCTGGCTGTGGCTTTTCAGGCACCCGTGGTAATATTTATTCCTTCACACTCCTGTTGGTTTTCTTGCCCTGTACTTTACCCCACAATTGTCCATCACATTTACATATAATAACCAGCTTGTTATCTTTGTTTGTTTTAAAAGACAGGGTGTGTCTATGCAGCACTGACATTTCTGGAACTCACTCTACACATTAGACTGGCTTTAAATTCAGGGATCCACTGCCTGTGCTTCCAAGAGTGTGAAAGCCAAAGCATGTGATTCTAACACCCAGTGTTATTTCTTTTAAATCAGTCCACAAGTTATTGGCTGATTTGTATTGGCATTGTTTTTGTTTGTTGGTTTTCCAGAGAAGATGTTTTTCATGTACCCTTAGAGACTGGCCTGGACCTTGCTCTCTAGACCAGGCTGGCCATGGACCCAGAGATTCACCTGCCTCTGCCTCCCAAGTCCTGAGATTAAAGACATGCACCAGCTCCAACCAATCCAAATATTATTGATGATATTATATTGTCACAGAAGTGTTTCATTTCTTTGTCCATTGATTCTCTCTTCCATCAATATGTCCCTGTATCCAGGATTTCCTCTTCTATCTTGTTTCTCCTGTACCTCCACTCAAATAGTTCCTCCACCATTTGGTAAAATGCAGGACTTTATACTAACACTCCTTCTGTGAATGTTCTTCTTGCCATTTTTACATTACCTTAAGTGTAAAAGATCTCACATATCCATTGACTGATGAATGATCAAGCAACCTGCATAGTTCATACCATGTTTCCACAGTGTTGTTTCTGAAATAAGGATTCACATAGCCTGAGCTGCCTGAACTTAAAATCTTTTTCCTGAAGGCTGGCCTTGCAAACTGTCATGTTCAGACTTATGCAAATATGGATGTGAAATGTAACAATGTAAACACCATAGGGGAGAATATTGTTAGTCACAGATCAATCTTCACAGCAAAGATGGTCACTGTACAATGAGTTATGGTCCAGTTAGAATAAAAGCATAAACTGCAAAGGACTCACTTTGAAAGTATGAATCCTGAATCTCACCTCATCCATACTGAGTACATGAAATTCTGTTTGTAATGAGATGTGTTCAGCAGAAAGATAGGGTGTAATACTCTTTGTGAGTAATTTCACAAGACAAAGGCAAAAGAATCACACAACAACCACCACCACAACCAAACTTCACCTCATTTTTCAAAAACAAATGGCAGAAACTATAGTACAGGAGATCTACAGACTTAATGTAAATACACAGCCATCAGTAGTGTCCACACATTTAATTCTAGTACTTGGGAAATAAAAACCTGGTAGATCTCTGTGATTTTGAAGCAAGGTCCTCTTGTCTATAGAACTTATTCCAGAACAGTCTAGGCTACACAAAGAGACCCTGTCCCAAAAATATACCTAACTCCTGCTACCAAAATAAGAATTTCAGTTGTCATAGTATCTCATCACAGGAATAGGAGCCCTAACTAAGGAACTGTGCAAATCTGATGACCTCAGTGTATTCAATAGAATTCTCTGTGGAATCAGAGTCAGCTGCCAAAAATTGTCTTTTGCTCTGACATGTACAAGTTTACTGTTGCATGTATTCACCTCTACGCCAACACACACACACACACACACACACACACACACACACAGAAAAATTTATTATACATAAATCATACATTTTCAATGAACTTGAAATGCTGATTATTAAAGTCCATGCTTCTGATTGTTCAACTTGGAAGGTTGAGAAATGAGGGTTACTATGAGTTTTAGGCCAACCTAGGTAACATAACAAGACTGTGTCTTATTAAACGCACACACACACACACATAGTGACATATGCACACATACAAGCACACATAGATTCACTGAGTTGGACACACATACTGGGTTGGACACACATACTGTGTTGGGAGGAGAACCATAACACTTTGAAAAAATTGAAGACACAATCATACCTAATAAGTCTGCATGCTGCTATAACGAGGATGTATTTGGATGGAGGTTATTTTTGGTTTTGTTTCTGATTTCTTTTAGGCTTGATCTTTCTATGCAGTGCTGATTGTCCTGGAACTGGCTAGGTAGATTTAGCTACCCTCAGATGTACAAAGATCTGCCTATCTCTGCCTTCCAAGCATTGGGATTAACAGTGTGTGCCAGGCAAATGGATCTTTTTTTTTGAATAGGCATATAAATACTCCCTTCTAATACCTTCTCAGGAAGGTTTTGTGTTGTTATTTTTAAAACATTTAAAAAAATATTTTAAATCCCAGCACTTGAGGGCCACAGGCAGGCAGATGTCTGAGTTAGAGGCTAGTCTAGTATACATAATGAGTTGCAGGAGAGTCAGGACTATATAGAGAGACTCTTTCTAAAAAATAAACATTATGTATAAACAAACAAAAGAACCGGCAAGCAAAAAAACTAATAATTATATATGTATGTATATATACGTATAAACATGAATAGTGCTAAGCCAATTATGTTTTAAATGTTAATTTCTAATATTTGGAAATATTTTTGTGGGGATTGTTTTCTCAGTGTTGCAGAATTGGTTACTTCTAAGCACCAAAACTTTAGCAATACCTGCCCTTTGTGATCATGGAATTGTAAGAAAACCATTGTTTTAGTTACATCTAATGTCACTCTGTAGACAAAAACACAAATGAAGACGAAACATAGAATACATGTATCTGCTAGGGATGCCAAATGACCTTCCATTGCTGTTTTTAATCCTTTTGTATGATAAGCTCATTTTGGAAGATAGATATCTCGTACTATTACCTCTGCTAGTATCTGAGAAGATACTTTGTTTACATACACTTAATAACAACCCCTATCAGTTCAGATGGTTCACAGAATCTTCCCTGTGGAAATGGAAGGATCAAATTGGAAAATTCCAACACCATTGAACTCTGGCTGATAGCTGTTATTTACCAGGAGCAGAATACCTCATTTTTCACAAGCATGGTGTCTCAGGTACTTTTCTGTTACTCTGTAGTGACAAAAATTATGATCAAAGCAATTTATATTATCAAATCATTTCATTTGGGACTCAAGGTCCCAGAGGCCTTTAGACCATGACCATGTAGCAGGGAACATGTCAGCAGACAGACACTGTGCAGAAAAAGCATCTGAGAGCTTATATTTGGGACAACAGCAATGGGGCAAAGGGTAACAGACAGCTAACTGTGAGCTCTATGAGCTCTTGAAACCCTGACGTCCATCTCCAATAATGCATCTTCTCCAACAAGGCCATACCTGCTAATCCTGTCTAAGCAATTTTACAAACTGGTGACTAAGCATTCAAATATATGTGCCTGTGAAGGCCATTCACACTTGAATCAAAACACGTCTCTCTGAATACTCTCAACATGTGTCCTGTTGGCCAGATGACTGTGTTTCTGTGTGTAGACTGGCACTATGAAGCTCATTCTCTCCAGAGGAACACCTACCTCAGTCATGACATTAGGATCAGGAAAATGGACCTGGAATAGAATCTGAGTTGCTACACCTTGAGACTTCTTTCCATTTTTGGGAAGAGAATGGGGGATGAAGAGGAGGGATATTGATCCCCAGACAGCAAGGGATCAGAAGAGGAAAGGAGTGAGAACAATGGAATACATGGGGGAAAAGGACTTAATTTTATAAAAATAGAAATCAAAAAAGATTATCCCATAAAAAAAGTGAAATTGTCATTAGGTAGAAAAAAATCAACACAGAACAAAAAGTAGCTTTGTACGAAAAAATATATGTTCATCTTGATATAGTTAGAAATGATCACACATGCAAGACAGAATTACATAGCTGTATATCTTTGAAAGAAGTGAAGACAGATAAGCACACATTGTGATTGCAAAATAGAGTCCAATATGGGAAGCATTTAAGTATTTCTTACTCGATTTCAATGCCAGTCGATGATTAACATAACAAGAAAATATCTAGATGTCCTCTTGGAAATGTAAAACAAAACCAAACAGAAGAGGCTTGTATAGATTATGGTTACCCTGGCAGTGGTAAAAGGATACATTCTTAGTGCATAAGTTGAATTTTTGGAGTCCTTTCTCAATGGAAGAAGACTTTGCTAAGACTCAATCCAGT
>PVIH01031269.1:0-11063 GCA_004025045.1 Sigmodon hispidus | reverse complement strand
TCTAAGCATTAATGGGTCAGTGGGACCATAGGACTGTATGCTCCCTGCCCAGGGAGGGGATGGGGAGTTGCAGAGGAAAAAAAAAAAAGTGACCAGATGTGTTGGGAGGGGGAAGAGACCTTGAATAAGGATATACAGGGATGGAAAAAAAAAATTCAGAGGGAAAGATGAACACAAAGAAAATATAGGTGTAGCAATCATATTTGTATGTCTACCCTTGATAAGCCATGCTTATCATTCTTATCCTCTATATAGTTATTGTTAACTCTTCCAAATTTTAAATTCTTTTTACTGTGTTTTTTTTTTAATAAATACAAAATAAAGGAAAAAAAAAAGGAAAAAAGAAGAAAAACATTACATTACATTTAATGAATATGTATATTGCTATATATTGAAAAAATAAAAGAAAGATCAAGAAATTCTAAATATTTGATTTGTTTTTATAATTATATACATATAATTAATTATTACATAATATCTTGTAAGCATATAGAACTAAAGTAATAATAAAAATAAAAGGATGGTGTTCATAAAATTTATTCTTTTTATGAAGAACAGGAGATGACTGGTATTCATGGAAACAAAGCTGGAATACAATCTATTTGGTCAATCCAGTGTTTGGCATGTATTTTCAGTGGTCTACATTAAATTATAGTAGCTACTTACATTTTCAAATTTCATTTATTTATTTGAAAATGCAAAGGTAACAATATGTTATGGTCATAAGATTTGCTATGCTCTGATGTGTTCAGTATTTCTCTTTGTATGTGATTGCTTTAGATAAATAACTAGACAATTATTTTGATAAAAGCTATATTTTCTTTGTCCTAATCTATAAAGCATTTATTCACCCAAAGGATCATGGTAAACATTCAACACTCATGGTAAAGTGCTTTATATCTTCTTTGCATCAGATATTCAGGAGGCTATAATGTTGCTGTTATGATCTGGATGCAGAATGTTCCCCAAAATCATCTGCTAAAGGTTTGGTTTCTAGGCTTTATTGTATGGATGTATAGAAGGGGAAGTCTACTTAGAGAAAGTAGATCATTGAATTCATGACCTTCAAAGGGATATTGGAATATTGGTCCATTCCTTGCTTTTATTTTGCTTTCTAGTTACCATGAGTTGGGCAGCCTCCTCTGTAATGTTCTCTCTCTGTGATGAGGTCTTTACCATAGGCCAGTATCCAATAGCACTAACTGACAGTGGGCTAAGGTCACTAAAAGCATAAGCCTCCAAATTTTCTTCTTTAAATTGTTTTCTACTTCATTTTATTATAGCAGTGGAAATCTGATACAAGTGTCTTTCTCAATTTTATTTTTGACCAGTTGTGGTTTGATAGTAATTTTAATACTTTCTATAAATCATTTATAGTAGAACTTATCAGGAAATGAAGATATTATTCAGTGACTGGGTAGTCTGACAAATTAGAAATCTGAAGGTCAGCTTTAATATAAACCTTTTCAAATAGATAATAACTTTATAAAATTCTTAATCTGGCCAATCTTCTTATAGTCTACAAATTTCATGTTGAGTGGATTATTTTAAAATAAAGTGATGCATAGATACAGAACAGAATACATTAATATCACAAAAACAAATCTATAGAGAATTAAGGTGCTAACAAGAATCCTATGCATTATTTTTATTTATTTATTTAGATTTTTGAGACAGGGTTTTTCTGTGTAGCCCTGTCTACATTGAATTGTTGAACTCCATCACCTAAAGTACAGTGATGGTTAATACTATCTACCAACTTGAGTAGGCCATGAAGTGCCCAACCATTTGGTTAGATCTTACTCTTGTTGTATCTCTGAAGGTGTCCCTGACAATTATCAATTTTTAGACCAACTGAGCAAAGTAACTACATAACTTAATGTGAGTGGCCCTTACACAGCCAAGATCTGAGAAGAAGAAACTTTACTCCTAAAGAAGAAATGTGTCTCCTGCCTGGCTGTGAGGCTTAGGCATCACTTTTTCCTCATTCCAACTTGGCTGAAAACAGCTTTTTTGAGCCCATTAACTTTCCAACTAGAATATATACTATCAGCTGCCTTGATTCTCAGGCCTTGGATTGAATGAAACTTTGCCATTGACTCTCCTGTGCTTTCTAATTTGCTAGTTGAGTGTCTTGAGTCTAAGCTCAGTAATTATTGAGTCAGTGCTTACACACAGAGAAAGACACACATGCACACACAGACACAGACACACATACACCCCACATACACCACAGCACAACACATGTACACACATGTCCTTTTGGCTCCATTTCTAAAGATATCCCTGACTACATTGATCCTACCTATCCAGGAACATGCAACATTGAGGTTGCAGAGCAAAAGGAACACTCCTCCATTTTGCAGGGGGGAGGGGAGTGTAAGCTTGTTCAGCCACTCTGGAATGCAGTATGGCAGTTTCTCAGAAAACTGGGAATCAGTCTTCCCAAGGACCCAGCAATATCACCACTGGCATTATACCCTAAAGATGCATAGTCACACTCCAAAGGCACTAGCTCAAGTATGTTCATTATTCGTAATAGCAAGAACCTGGAAACAACCTAGATGCTTCTCAGCTGAAGAATGGATTAACAAACTGTAGTACATCTACACAATAGAGTACTACTCAGTAGTAAGAAAAAATGATATTCTAAAATTTGCAGGCAAATGGATGGATTTGGAGAATATCCTCCTGAGCGAGGTCTCACAAACCCAGAAAGATAAGCAGGGGATGTACTCACTCATTAGTGGTCTCTAAACAAAAAAAGCAAGAGCAAAGAATGTTCAAGCTGCTAACCATAACCACTGAACAGCTTGGGATCTGAAACCTTGAACCAGCACCCTGGAGCCCATTCCCTCCAGAGGAACACCTGATCCAGTCTTGATGTTGGGGTGAGGAAAGCAGATCTGCCAGGAGTGGATGCTGAATTAAGCTATATTGGGACCTTGGACCCTCCTGCCCCTGCTGGAGAGGAGATAAAGAGATATGGAGAAGAGAGAGTGATTGGAAGAAGTGGGAGTGGGAAGGGAGCTTGAACAAGGATATACATGGATAAAAAATATGACTTTATTCATAATAAATGAATAATAATAAATACAAAAAATGAGATATCTCTGACTAATCTTCAGATTTTGGTACTGAGAGTTACACTAAAGGATTTAAGAATATGTTTCCTGAATTAGTTTTGGGATTCTAATAAAATCTCTAATCTAATTATATTTAAAGATCCTAATGACTTCATTTATATTAGTGAAGAGACTCATCAAACCATAAAATTGGCACAAGTGGCAGGAATATCATCAAATACAAGCAGTACATACTTGATCCCAATGGAGCAGGTCTTAAATATTCAGATGAGCTATACAAGAAAATGACCCATGGTTTCCATTGTGGGTACACTGGCTTCTCTCTCCCAATCTTCCCCATGCCTGCAAAAGAAGATGACAGAGTATGAGAAGACTTGAGTCAGGGTTTATAGTATTCTGCAATATATAAAGGCATGACCTCAAAGGGAACAATAGCAGTTCTTCAGCCTTGGAGATGCCCCTGAAGGTCAGCAGCATACAAAAACTGCTTACAATGAGCAGAGCTTTAATCAGTAATCCTGGTCCTTCACTTTGCTTGTAAAGAGAAGACATAAGATATGTTCATGGGGTGTAGCAAATCATTTTGCTGAATTATAGGGAACTTTGAAGAAAAATTATTTGAAAATTTGAGACAGGGAACATGAGAGAAGACATTTATGGGTAGATCTTCTTAGATGAACAAAACTACAAATATATTTGTGTCTTACCAAATGGCATTCTTAAGGCAAATAGCTTAATAGTGATTTAAAGAGGGTAACCAATTGTAGATATCTCAATCATCTTCTTTCTATAGCTGCCTTACCATTGCCCAGTATATTCATGGACAATGTGATCATGTTACCAGGGATGGAGTTATAGGGGACTCAATCTACTATTGCCAATATAACCATTATCACTGCGTGACTAATCTGTTAGTAGTGTAGTCAAATGTAGAATCTCTACTAAAGCATCATGGCAGACTCATGACACTGGATCAGTTTCATCACAGAAACTGAAATATTTTATTCTTATTATGTATGTACTCTGGGTACGTATTTCTCCTTTCTGTATATAGTCCTTTTTTTTAAGTCTACAATCCACAAACTTACAAAATGCTTTATACAGTGTCATATACAAGACATCACATCTGATTAGAAATCTCACTTTATAAGATTTGATCTCTTTGCTCATATACTTCCTTCAATGGGACCCGGAATTTGACCTGGTGCTTAGCTATGGATCTCTGCTTTTGCCTCCATCAGTTACTGGACGAAGGTTCTCTTCTGCTTAGGCTCTCCAGTTCCTCTAACTCTTAATAATGAAAACAAACTGTGTTTCTTTGTGCCTCTGATGATCATGCTAATATTCAATCTATGTGCACAGTGTAGAATTCCTTGGAGTTTCAATAAATAATTGTTAAAGTAACCAAATGCCCACACCTCTGAATTCTTTTCTAATTTCTACCCATTCAACACCATGAAGAGGAGACCAATAGAGAAGGCTGACCCCAGCAATTGGGAGCTCACTGACCCTGAAATAACAGCTGAGAAATCTTCATGGAAAGGAACTAAACTCTCTGAATGTAGATGGCAGTTAAATGGTGTGGGCAGTTTGTGGAGCCTTCTGCAGTAGGAACAGAGTTTATTTCTGGCGCATGAACTGACATCTTGGATCCCATTCCTTACAGAGGAACACCACACTAAGCCTTGACACTAGGGGAGGGACTTAGACCTACCTCAACCGGATATGCCAGAGCACCGCTGTGGGGAAGGGTGGGGGATGGGATGAGGAGAGGGAGGGAGAGCAGTGGTGGCTATGGGGAGAAAAAACCTTTTTAAATAAAAAAATTACTTAAAAATAAAGTTGTGTTTTGACTTCTGCTAAAAAAAACCCAAAACAAACAAACAAAACAAGAAGAGAGGAATAACGACTAAGTACTACCAAGGAATTCATGCAATTATTTCTTTCTTTCCTTCCTTCCTTTCTTCCTTCTTTTCTTCCTTTCTTTTTACCCCCCCCCAGCTGTAAGCCATGGAAATCTACCATCTCTGAGAGAGCTGCAGCACACAATGGGTTAGTTCCTGTTAGCACAGCGAGCTGTGGTTTACTTTTCATCAGCACCACTTACAGGTACAGAAGAAAACAGCCCTGAATTTGCTCACCTGTGATTGATCTGTGATAAGAGTCTGAGAGATTGTGTCTATCGAGGTCCCCCCTCCTCACCCCACCCCATGGTCTTTCTGATCAGCTTAGTTCTTCAGAAAATACTTCAGCTTAAAAGTTTAGACAAAGACAGTTCAGTAGCTTTTATTTCAAGATGTATGTCTTGGTGGAAAAAGAAAAGACTTGTAGGGGTGTGTTACTTTCATCAGAGACATCTTTTGAGGCAGCTGGGAAAAGTGGAGAATGAATGAAGGTAGGACAGATGCTGTGTCATGGGCTTAGAAGCAATCACAGGTAATGAGCACAACTCAATGATGATGTCTAGAGTGATTTCTAAGACTCCAGATGAGTCTTGCAAAGAGAAATAAAAAAGATATATGCAAGAGAGGTTAAAGACAATCTGTTCCCCATTTCTCATTTCTTTCCTTAAAAATCCTGGACACTTTTAGATAGCTGGCAGTTCTAAATATTCTGTGTACAAAGACATAGAATTTCCTTTGTCTGAGGCTTGAAGCACAGATAGTCTATGGCTATTTTTCTGTTAATTACAACATCTTATCTGAGTTGTTTCATGAATTAAATTTCAGTTTGAATGTGTTTAATGCTTGTAATCACAACTGATGTCTCATTATCGACTCTTAAATACTGAAAGGTCTTTAAGAGGGTTTACACTGCTTGTTAAAGTCATCTATTCTTTTAATAAATATGAGCTCTGATTACATGACAGGTACTGATCTGTACTGGATGCTCTATACTGTGGTCCTGAGAGTGGAAGAGCCATCCCTAAGTCCCACTGGCTGCAGTACTCAGGAAAGCAGGCCATGAACCTCACCAGGTAAGTACAATAGAGTCAACACAATTACTGTAGATGTAGGTGAGCCATCCCCGAAGTTGTGATCATGGAAGTACTGTCCCCATTTTCTATCTGGTGGACCAACCCTACAGTTGCCCAAGTCCAGACCCAGGGTTATGACTTGCCCAGCCCTAATATCCACCCCATGCGCATGAAGTTACCTGACCAGCAGATCCAAAGCTGCAGGATCTCCAGAACACAGGGTGCCAGTGAGATGTCCAGGAATAGTCTTAATGGGGGCCCAGCATCTAATGTGTAATGGAGACTATGTGCCTTGAACCAGTTATGACTCTTTGCAATGAACACTAGCAAGAAGACACATGTGGACAAAGTATATATGGTGTGACTTGTTGGGTGGTACTACAGCTTTCATGACATAAAAATTTATTTTTATTTATTATGAATAAAGTCATATTTTTTATCCATGTAAATCCTTGTTCAAGCTCCTTTCCCCTTCCTACCCCTTACAGTCACTCTCTCTTCTCCACATCACTTTATCTCCTTCTCAGCAATGGCAGGAGGTCCCTAGGTCCCAGTGTGGCTTAGTTCAGCATCCACTCCTGGCAGATCTGTTTTCCTCACCCCAACATCAAGACTGAGTTAGGTATTCCTCTGGAGGGAGTGGGCTCCAGGGTGCTGGTCCAAGGTTTCAGATCCCAAGCTGTTCAATGTTTGTGGTTTGCAGCTAGGACATGCTTTGCTTTTTGCTGTTTTTGTTTAGAGTCCACTAGTGAGTGAGTACATGCCCTGTTTATCTTTCTGAGTTTGTGATACCTCACTCAGGAGGATATACTCCAAATCCATCCATTTGCCTGCAAATTTTAGAATATCATTTTTTCTTACTGCTGAGTAGCATTCCATTGTGTAGATGTACCACAGTTTGTTAATTCATTCTTCAGCTGAGGGGCATCTAGGCTGTTTCCAGATTCTTACTATTATGAATAATGCTGCTATGAACATAGTTGAGCTAATGCCTTTGGAGTGCAAATGTACATATTTAGTGTATATACCCAGTAGTGGTATTGCTGGATCCTTGGAGAGAATGATTACCAATTTTCTGAGAAACCACCTTACTCTATTCCAGAGTGGCCGAACAAGCTTACACTCCCACCAACAATGGAGGAGTGTTCTCCTTGCTCTGTAACCTCTCCAGCATAGGCTGTCATCTGTGTCTTATCTTAGCCAATCTGACAGGTGTCAGATGATATCTCAAAGTTGTTTTGGTTTGCATTTCTCTATGAATGATGACACCTCTATGATGACTAAAGATGCTGAACATTTTTTCAAGTGCCTTTCACTTAAGAATTCTTGCTGAGAATTCCATTTTTAGTTCTGAACTCCATTTTTTTGATTAGGTTATTCAAGGTTTTGGGCTCTAGTTTCTTGAGTTCTTTATATATTTTAGAGATCAGTCCTCTATCACTTGTAGGGTTGAAGATTTTTTAATTCCTTTTCTATTTTCTTTTTTCTTAAATTATTTTTTGGATGGAGTGGTACAGGGGCATAGAGAGGATGTGAAGGGATAGGGAACGAATGGGCTTATTGTACTCATGCCTAGAAGACCCCCAAAGATCACCACAGAGCTGGACTTGAGGTACATGCATGAGGGTGTTATTGTTTTGAACAAGTTCCAAATGATCCTGGCTCATTCCAATGCAACACTGAGCCCTGAGGGAAGGAGGGTTTTAATGAAAAGCCCATATAAGTCGGGTGTTGCATTCCAGCATTGGACAAAGGGGTACATGATACAGTAGCTACTGGCTGAACTTTCTGATGTGAACCTAACTTTTGAATCTGTTGGCTGTCAGACACACTCCCAGACATGGGCCTCACCCTCAAGTACCAAAGCTTCTCTGAAACAAAGCTTTGTAAAAAAAAATACATGTCCTCACATTTCCCACTCTGACTGTTTCCTGAGAATTCCAATCATGGGACTGTCCTGTCTCTAGCTTCATCCAGGCCTGAATCCAAGGGGTGGGTGGACTACCAGAGGCCCTAGTCTCAGCAGGAAAAATCATCAGTAGGAACCATGAAACCACTTTGAGGAGGTTGTCTGGATCTTCCCATCCTCCACTCTGGAAATCTTTGAGTGTGAAGGGGTCTACTGGCCTGGTGTGGAAATGGTGAATCCAGGTGGCTATGCTGGCAACCTTGATGGCTGTGGGCATGGTCAGCAGAATGGGTTCCAAGGACCCTAGGTCATGTTTCTTAAGGTGGAGGTAGACACAGTCCCATGGTTGAAACATGTCAGGGGGAACACCAGATTCATAGAGGGCCCTGAGCATGGGCCACACTTCTTTGTGTTTCCACTGTGCTCTTTGTGTAGCATCAAGAATATCTTGGTCATCTAGTTCTGCCAGCAAACCCACCTAGAAGTTAAGGATAATGAGGCAAGGGATGTCAAACATAAATGTAAATGGGGATAGCTTCATCTGTTATGGGGAGTTCTTAGTCCTGTATAAAGCAAAGGGAGCCATCCAGTCTGTGCCAGCTTCCAAGGTCAATTTAATTAGACCCCATTTTAAAGTACAGCTTATCCTGTCTACTTGTCCTGAACTCTTGGGTCTATATGCACAATACAATTTCCAATCACTTCCCAGAAAGGTGGCTAATCTCTGACTTACCAGGGACACAAAAGCCAGCCCATTGTCTGATCCTATCATGGTTGGAAATCCATACCTGTACAGGATGTCTTCACATAACTTCTTTGCCACAACCTGCACTGTTCCATATTTGGTGGGAAAGGCTTCTGTCAATCCTGAAAAAGTGTCTAACAAAACTAGCAGATACCTAAAACCATACTTGCCATGTTTTATCTCAACAAAGCCCACTTCCAAGTAGGTTCCAGACTTCTTTCCCCTGAGTTGAGACCAAGGATTTTCAGGGTTAGCAACAACATTTTGTGAGCTGACAAGCTTTGCAGTTGGTGACAATGTTCACAATAAAGTCCTGCATTCTCTATGTTCCCATATGAGGGGACTGATTGATGTTGGTAAGCAGTCTCTTTCTCAGATACCAAGGCAGGATGATTTTACTGTTTGCAGCTTTCCACCACCTATCTGTACACTGAGTAATTCCAGGAAAGATCTTTCTTAGCATATCTAGGACTCTGTGGTAGGCTAGGTGCCCTGGGGTCCACTAACACACGTACAAAAATTATATCAGTCTGCAGTGCCACCTGCTGCGTGGTTCTGTCTGCCAGACTGCTGTCCCTGAGGATAGGTCCATCCCCTCTCTGGTGCTCTGGGCAATGGTCAATGGTCAGTTTCTTGGGTAACTATAGAGATTTAGGGAGGGCTAGGATCTCATTTATTTTAAATTATTTTTTCTGCAGTCAGCAGTCTCTTTTCTTTGTATATTGCCCCATGCACATGTGCCATACCAGCTATCAGTGTAGATGTTGACCTTCTGCCCTTGCCCCAGTTCTAATGTCTTAGTTAGCACTATCAGCTCCACCCATTTGGCAGATATCCCAGGTAACATCAGCACTGCAGTGGCAAACTATTGCTCCCACATTCCTTTGACTGTCTTGCATGAAACTGCTGCCATCAGTATACCAGGCAACCTTTGTATTGGGCAACATGATGTCCCACAAGTCCAGTCTAATGCTGCTGTTCATCTGGGCCAGGATCCCAGAGCAGCCATGCAGTCACGCTTCCAAGTTAAAATTGGGTAGAGTGGCTGGATTCAGAGCTGAGGGCATCTGGAAGGTTACTCTGGCATGGCTAAACACCATTGTCTAGTACTGAGTCATTCTAGTATTGCTCAGTCATCAACCAGGGGACTGCTTGAGAACTCCTTCAAGTGCATACGGGGTGGTTATGGTGAGAATTTGTCCCCGGATCAACTCATCAGCGAACTTGACCAACAGAGAACAATGAAGGTTCTTTTGAAGACTATATATGTTTTTGCATATTTGTGTAGGATTTGGTAGTCTCTAGGAATATGTTTTGTATCTATGTTTTTGAATTTTAAAGTTTATGCTTTGAATTTATTAATCCTTTACCTTTCCAGTTATATAGAGGATCCCAAGTAAGTTAAAAACAGAAGCAGGATGTTTCACTTTAATTTTCACATGATGAAACCAAAAGCAAAGTTTTCGTTTTGTTTTGTTTTGTTTGCTTCTATAGGCACAGAACACGGAGAATGGAACTTCTGTATTTGAATAATCTTGAAGTTAGTTTATGATTTTATGAGATTTATAAGCATCAATAACACAGTTTCCAATGGTAAAAGACACACTGGTGGCCCATAGAGCCTGGCATATATCATGGCATCATCAAATGATCATTTTTAGATAATTATAATAAATATTCATGATAAAACAATAAATTGGGTGGCCAAATATTTGCTACCATTAAAAAATTTTTCTACCCTTGTAACACTGGGTATAATTCTCTTGCACAGCTATTTCAAAAGGCACAGAAGAAGTAAAGGTATGAAAATTATAACTTCAAGTCTCAGGATGCAAGAAATAGTGTAGAACGTTTCTTTGACTGTCTCCAAGTAAACTTTGTCTACAGAACTCACAAGGTCAGTAGATTTCTGAAAACTGTTTCTAAGGTCTTGTCCTAAAGTCATTTTTTATTTTAAAGCTAACTAAGTTTATAGCCTTGAAGAGTTTCATGTGCTGACTAGATTTGAACATACGTAGTAGAAACTAAAACCAATTGGTCTGAGCCCATGGAAAGATCCCCAACAGAGCTTGGGACTTTGAACTCTTTGCTAATTGTTTGTCAGAGTAAGTGCTTCCTCATTATCTCTGGGTTTAGACTGTGAAGCCTATTGTAAGAGAAAAGCCTCACGAGGAACTGTATGGATGCTTGGCTTCCAACTTTCCTACTATTTTTTAGATATATAACCAGACTAAAACCCATATGCTATCTATGCAGGTGAGGTAGCAAATGCAACACATAACACTGTCCTGCACATAGTAAAAAAAAAATGTATTTTTTTGAATTTTTTTTTTTTTTTTTTTTTTT
>PVIH01031268.1:0-11064 GCA_004025045.1 Sigmodon hispidus | reverse complement strand
ATTCCTTTTATGAGGCCACAATCACCCTAATACCCAAGCCACTCAAAGACACAACAAAGAAGGAGAATTACAGACCAATTTCCCTCATGAATATTGATGCGAAAATTCTCAACAAAATTTTGGCAAACCGTATACAACAATGCATAAAAGATATCATCCACCATGACCAAGTAGGCTTCATCCCAGAAATGCAGGGCTGTTTTAACATACGAAAAACTTTAAATGTTATCTATCATATAAACAAACTAAAGGAACAAAACCACATTATCATGTCCTTAGATGCGGAAAAAGCCTTTGACAAAATCCAACACTCCTTTATCATTAAAGCCCTGGAGAAATCAGGAATACAGGGAGAATACCTAAATATAATTAAGGCGATTTACAAGAAGCCAACAGCCAGTATCAAACTTAATGGAGAAAAACTCAAAGCAATCCCTCTAAAGTCAGGACCTAGACAAGGATGTCCTCTCTCCCCTTATCTATTCAATATAGTTCTCGAAGTTTTAGCTAAAGCAATAAGGGAACGAAAAGAGATTAAGGGCATACAAATTGGAAAAGAAGAAATGAAGCTATCTCTATTTGCAGATGATATGATTGTATACATAAGTGTCCCACAAAATTCTTCCAAGGAACTGCTTCAGCTGATAAACACCTTCAGCAATGTAGCAGGATACAAGATAAACTCAAAGAAATCAGTAGCCCTTCTATACACTAAAGATAGAAGAGCTGAAAAAGAGCTGAAAAAGAAATAAGGGAAACATTACCCTTCATATTAGCGGCAAATAGTATTAAATTCCTTGGAGTAATTATAACCAAAGAAGTAACAGACCTATTTGACAAAAATTTTAAATCATTGAAGAAAGAAATTGAAGAGGATATCAGAAAATGGAAAGCTCTCCCATGTTCCTGGATTGGTAGGATCAACATAGTAAAAATGGCAATTCTACCAAAGGTAATTTACAGATTCAATGCACTGCCTATCAAAATCCCAACACAATAATTTTTTGACCTTGAAAGAACAATACTCAGTTTCATTTTGAAAAACAGGAAAGCCAGGATTGCCAAAACAATTTTACTCAACAAAAGAACCTCAGGAGGTATCACCATCCCTGACTTCAAGCTATACTATAGAGCTACAGTAATAAAAACAGCCTGGTACTGGCATAAAAACAAGTTGTGGACCAATGGAATAGAATTGAGGATCCAGACATTAACCCAAAAACCTATGAACACCTGATTTTTGACAAAGAGGCCCAAAACATTCAATGGAAAAAAGATAGTATATTTAACAAATGGTGTTGGCATAGCTGGAAGGAAGTGTGTAGAAATATGCAAATAGATCCAAGCCTGTCACCCTGCACAAAACTCAAATCCAAGTGGATCAAAGACCTCAACTTAAACCCAGCCACTTTGAACTGGATAGAAAAGAAAGTGGGAAATACACTTCTACAAATTGGCACAGGCCACCACTTCCTAAATATAACATCAGTGGCACAGGCACTAAGACCAACAATCAATAAGTGGGATCTCCTGAAGCTGGGAATTTTCTGCAAAGCCAAGGACACTGTCAATAGGACAAAACGCCAGCCTACAGAATGGGAAAAGGTTTTCACCAACCCTACAAGTGATAGAGGACTGATCTCTAAGATATATAAAGAGCTCAAGAATTTAGAGCCCAAAATCCTGAATAACCCTATCAAAAAATGGGGTACAGATTTAAAAAGGGAATTCTCAGCCGAGGAACTACGAATGGCTGAAAGGCACCTGAAAAAATGCTCTTCATCATTACCCATCAGAGAAATGCAAATCAAAACAACTTTGAGATACCACCTAACACCTGTTAGATTGGCTAAGATAAAAGGCACAGATGACAGCCTATGTTGGTGAGGATGCGGAGCAAGGGGAACACTCCTCCATTGTTGGTGGGATTGTAAGCTTGTTCAGCCACTTTGGAATGCAATATGGCGGTTTCTCAGAAATTTAAGAATCAGTCTCCCCAAGGACCCAGCAATACCACTTCTGGGTGTATACCCTAAAGAAGCACATTCACATACCAAAGGTATTAGCTCAACTATGTTCATAGCAGCATTATTTGTAATAGCAAGAACCTGGAAACAACCTAGATGTCCCTCTACTGAAGAATGGATTAACAAACTGTGGTACATCTACACAATGGAATGCTACTCAGCAGTAAGAAAAAACAATATCCAAAAATTCGCAGGCAAATGGATGGATTTGGAGAATATCCTCCTGAGAGAGGTATCACAATCTCAGAGAGATAAGCAGGGGATGTACTCACTCACTAGTGGGTTCTAAACAAACAAACAAGAAAAAAAAAGCCAAACATACCCAAGCGACAAACCACAACCACCGAAGAGCTTGGGATCAGAAACACCCTGGACTGATCCTTCGAACCCCACTCCAACTATAGGAATACCAGACTCATTCTTGAGGGAGGTTGGACATAACTGGATTTGGCCAGGAGTGGTGACTGATCCAAACATTATTGGATGAGTGGGACCATAGGTCTGTCTGCTCCCTGCCCAGCGAAGGGATGGGGAGTTGCAGAGAAGAGAAATGTCAAGATGTGTTGGGAGGGGGAAGGGACCTTGAATAAGGATATACAGGGATGGGAAAAAAATTTCAGAGGGAAAGCTGAACACATAGTAAA
Organism: Sigmodon hispidus; assembly: GCA_004025045.1. Taxonomy (NCBI): domain Eukaryota; kingdom Metazoa; phylum Chordata; class Mammalia; order Rodentia; family Cricetidae; genus Sigmodon; species Sigmodon hispidus. The sequence goes on along the minus strand of PVIH01031268.1, from coordinate 8,393 downwards.
TATATGTGTAGCAATCTTATTTGCATTACCACCCTTAATATGCCATGCTAATGATTCTTATCCTGTTCATAGTTATTGTTAACTTTTCCTCATTTTAAATTCATGTTACTTTTTTTTTGTTAAATACAAAATAAAGAAAAAAAATAAAATAAAAAAAAGAATAAAAATAGTAAATTGTGGATGAAATGGAAACTTAAAAAAAAAAGATTGAACACTGGGCAATTTTTTGGAGATTCATTATTTCCCAAGTGTGACTCTCCAAGAGTGCAGCAACAAACAGAAAGCCTGAGCAGCCTGCCTCCGTGTCCCAAAATCCACACCCCATCTGTGGTTATCAGAACCAGAGCTATGTATGAGTCTCCCATACTAGCACCTGATCTAGGACTTCAGCCTGGGGCTCCCCTTTTCATCCCTGAATTTTGTATGAGTTTTCAGAGATATTCAGTATAAAAAGACAGGATCTTTTCCTATGGCCTGAGGATTCAGTATTAGTGAGAATTTCTCTGTGGCTTTTCCTATATTTCTATTATCTTTCAGCTTTATGTCAGTATCTGTGTCTAGCTTTCTTTAAATAAATAATTTATTTAAATTAAAAAAAGAAAATGGTCTAGCATATGTCTCCAGTAAAATAAAACAATTTTTGCTTATAATAATATAAAGTATAATATAGGTATACTACACAACACCACAGGTCAAGCAGTCATATATAAAGTCAAAGAATATCTAAAGTTTATGCAAAATAAACAGAAAGGTATAACAAAACTGCCAGAAATAGACTACATAAAGCTTCATAACTTTGAATTTTGTCAATGCTAATAAGAAAGGAACAACAGCTGCTTAAATGCATTGTACTATAAAGAACTACTGAGCTAAATCAGTCTTTCAACTTCAAATATGTGCTAACCTCAGAACTGAAGACAGAATATACGGGAAGTTAAGGAATAAGTTTTGCTTTTATTTCTGCAGGTGAAGCAAAGCTTTGAATAGCCTCAAAATTAATAGAGATTCAATTTAACAAACAGAAAATTCATAAAAATGAGGAATAATGGCTTATTCACTTACATGTCAATTCTTTAAACTGTAAAACAAACAAAATGTTGGACAGGTTTTTATTTTTGTCTTTAAAGAAAACTAGAAATACCCATCTTCAAGAAGTCAAAATATTTTAGACATTTACATGTCTAAAGCAGAAGGAAAGTCCATCCAGAATTATGTCAAGCAAAGAAATATCAAACTTATTGTTACCAATATACACTACAGGGTAAAATCCCATTGTTTAACACCTACATCTCATTTTTTGTAAGAAAAATGGACATTCCATTTCGATTGTAAATTAAAGCTGGCTTTGGAGTTGAAGTGTGTCTCTCTTCTTCTCTAAACCCAATCATGCTTGTTAATTGAAAATGAAAAGTCTCAGTATTATATCAGAATAACCATCTAATATGGAACAGAAGAATAACTAAAAATAAGACACTATTCTACTGTTAGTAATCCTATGCTGTATAAATGCTTATATCAAAATTTATAACAATATACATATTAAAATTTTTGCCATGATTCTGATACTCATACACAGTATTAATAAATTCTTTAAAAAGCTTTATTTAGCTCCCTGTCTATTGTGTTGTGTGTTGTGCAGTAAAACATGACAATGTCTAATTGTAAATGTCAAAGTATTCCAAAGGAAGATGGGATCCCACAACAATGATTTCACATGTACTCTGACAAAGCCACAAGGATTATAAACACCAACCAAAAATCAGATTTGGACTACAAACTGTTCAGGACAATTTTGCTGAGGCTAGCATAGATGAAACAGCTTCACAGATTAGTCTAGCCAGGACTATGAGAAACGCCCTGCTCTTTTCCATTATGCAGAGTCTGGACAACAAATGATACAGCTTTATTTCAGGACTTGACAATTAAAAATAACATTATGCATGATTCCCCAAAGATGTCATCACCCCCGACAGTAGGAAGTAATTTAAAAACAAGACGCCCAAATTCCCAAAAGTTGGAGTAGATGGGTTTTTGTTTTTCAGTGGGTTATAAATTATTGTCATTATTTAAGGTAATTGGTTATAAACTGTTACCAGTTTTGGTTAGGAAAAAAGCTAATTAAAAATTCAAGGTTTTTATTTACATGGAAAAAATATAGAATAAGAGTTATTCAGTAAGATAGAATAGATTTTGATTCTGTTTTAAAAAGTAATTGCTTGTTTTATATATTTTACACTGGACTGGATTTTTTGTATATTGCATACAAATTTTGTATATTAATACAAACTTGAAATTGATTTCTGTTACTGTATATATATTTCTATGCAAGGTATTATCCCTATACTCTTACCTAATAATGTAATGCAAATTGCTAGTCTTTGAAAGTTATTATTACCAAGTAATTAGGATATAAAAAATCAAGTTAATAGTTAGACATTACAACCAAATTTATATGCTTGTTAGATATGATACCTAACATAGATATTAAGATGTCTTAAAAACATGGGTTCCTATTATTTTGATGACAATGAGACATCTATCTGCTCATGTTAGCACCAATCTACTTCAGAGAAGATGATAGGCTTTGAAGAAACTATATTTAGAGTTAACTTTCTTAATTGTAAAAGTCAGTCAATGAACAAGAGTGTACCCTTGCCTCAACTGCTGACAGTATAATGCCCAAAATGGGCTGGCAAGGAACACATAAAAGAACTGTCAAAACATGCCAGGACAAGGTATGAAGGTCTTTAAGAATGTCCTGCTTTACAGAAAATTCTGCCAGAGAAGAATCTTAGGTGACTGTCCAGGCAGCCAGCTGTTTTATTTTATTTATTTATTTTGAAATTTGCTTGCTTGAACAATGTTCTTACTTAGTTAATATTATTTCCTTCTTGGGTCTCTGCTGGAGTTCAAGATGAGAACATTATAGTTTTTCAGTGACAGTTTAATAAAAGAAACTCACTTAGAAGAAAAATGTAAAACTTATCAAAAGATAGTTTTCAGTTAATAATAAAAGTTAGTAATAAAATTTAGATAGGAAATGAATTAGGTACAATCTTTTGAACTCACCAAAACAAGATAAATAAGAGAATATTTTCTTTGAATTTGTCAGTTGTTAAACAGCTGGACATTACATGTGTAATTATTGCTTGTACATATTATATACAATTATTATACCTATTGTATATATAATTACTGTACCTATTGTATATAGTTTTTCTTATGTTATTCATAGCCTTATTTTTAATTTTTGACACAAAATGGGATATGTGGCGATATATTTTGTATTTGATATAATCAGCGTGGAATGTCAGAGAACAGAATCACCCACTGACAAGCCATGGGGTTCAGAAAGCGGTGACCTATGCCTCTAATTCCAGCATGTTACTTGATCTGGAGTCAGCCTGGATTTGAAAGGTGGGTACATAACATTCTCCTCATTGCCAAAGTAAAGACTTAGCCATTTGATTTCATCTGACTCCTGGAGTCTGTGTTGCCTTCTTACCCTCAACTGCAAAGGAATTGTTAGGGTTCATAAATAGTTGCGCATTGTATTGAACCTCTAGAATTTTTTTAGTAAGATGGCCATCTTTACTCTCTTAATCCTACTGATCCATGAGCATGGGAAATTTTCTAAATTTGATATCTTCTTTAATTTTATTCTTCAAAGACTTGAGTTTCTTGCCATACAGGTCTTTCACTTTCTTGTTTGAAATTATTTCAAAATATTTTATATTTTTTATGGCTATTATAAAGGGTGCTAACTCTCCAGTTTCTTTCTTGGCACATATATTGCTTGTATATAAGAGGTTTATTCCTTTATTTGAGTTAATCTTTTATACTGTCACTTTACTAAGGTGTTTCTTAGCTGTGTGAGCTTTCTGAGAGAATATTTTGTGTAACATATGTATATATCTATCACCATGTCAGCTACAAATAAACATACTTTAACTTATTTTTTTCAATTTGTGTCTGCTTGATCTACTTTTGTTGTATTGATGTTCTAGCTAAAACTTTGAGCACTATATTAAATAGATATTGAAAGAGTGGATAACTTTGTCTTGTTCCTTATTTTAGTAAAATTAAGAACTACATTAGGTACATGAAAACAGATTCCAATCAATCTATGTTAATTACTTGGTGGGTAAGTGGGGGTAAATCTGGAAGGACTTGGGGAGGAGTCAATATGATCAAACTATGTTTTATAAAATTCTTAGAAAATTAATGAACATATTGTATAAATATATAGTTCTCTATTAAAAAAGCTCTATGAAGGATTATTAAAAAATAATTCAAAGTTTATCATTATGAATGCTGAAAGAGATAATCATTCAGTTAGAAGTATAAAAATATAGAAAGCTGATTTAAGAAGGAATAAGAATAATTAAAAAAAGGTTAAATGAATAATGATGAACATGTCAATTAAAATAGGTAAATCAACAAATTCAATGTGAATACCTTACCAAAGGAAGGAATAAGATAGCATATCAGTAGATGTGTTGGAATATAGTTTAAGAATGATTCTACATGAAGGAAATTCTGAGATATTGTGAGAAAATTTCAAGGAAATAAAAACCTCTCTTCCTCCAAAGCAGGTGTTGTTCTTAGAATGTGATTTCATGCACTCCCATATATATTAAGTAAAGTAAGAATTGGTTTACTTAAGATTACTCATTATCTTCAATTATTATTCAGATGATGTTCCTAACCACTCATCCTCTTTATTATATAAGCCTAAACTCATGTGACCTTGCTTTCCTGACTATATATAGCCTAAGCTCATATGAATTTTGCTTAACTAATCCTGTTTAACTCTCAGAATATAAATTGTTTGGTGCTCTGAGTAAAGTTGGTTATTGTATGAGACTTTAATATACCTCATTTATAGACCTCAATCTCCCAGGTTCAAAAAACCTACTAAAGTAGTAGGTGAGATTATGATAATATAGTGGTATTAGATTATTCATTCAACATCACTATAAATATTTTTAAACATGCATGTTAGTGGAAATATTGATACCAGTCCATTTGACCCAAAGCCACACCTACAAGAGAGGACCTTGCATAGCCAGCCCTGCCTCCAACTGCCTCAGCAGAGAAGAACTCGGTCTTTGAATTCAGACCCTGTACAGAGGTAAGCAGGTTCTAGAGCCTGATCACCCATCTGAAAATTCGCTCTCTGGGACCAGGGTCAGTCTGCAGAGTCTGATATCAAACTTTCATTAGCAGAGAGGATTAGGGTTTGGCTGTGAGGGGTTCCTCCAGTCATATCTAAAACAGAAAGACCTTGCAAGCAACTCCTACAAGGTGAACTATGTCATCGGAGAAGGACGATCTTTGAAATTGAGACCCCTGTCCAGAGAAGAGTCAGATATCGAGCAGACTCCTTGCTCAGAGGAGACAGGAGACACAAAAGCCCTCTTGCCACAACTGAGTAGAGGTGGCCTTACCATGAACCACTGAAACCATGGGCAAATGCCAGTGCAAAAATACATATAATAATATAAAGAACAACAAAGCAACACCAGAAGAAACTAGTGGTTCTACAACTACAAGACCTGAACAGAGCAATGAAGAGGAAACAGAAGAAAACATCAGTAAAAACACCTTTATGAAGATTATTGAAGCCTTCAAAGGAGATCTAAAAAATTCTCCTAAAGAAACAGAAAAAAGAACAAAAAAAAAATGGAACAGATGAAAAAATCTTGAAAGAAAACCAAGAAAACATAAACCAAAAAAAAAAAATGAAAGAAACACTCCATAAACTAAAAACTGAAATAGAGCAATAAAAAAGCATAAAATGAGGCAAAGATGGAAATAGAAAATCTGAAGAAAAGAGCTTGAACTACAGATACAAGCATAACCAACAGAATCTAAGGGATGGAAGAAAGAATCTCTGGAATGGAAGACTCAGTAGCAGAAATAGATAAATCAGTCAAAGGAAATATTAAAACCAAAAAAGCTATAACACAAAATGTTCAGGAAAACTGGGACACCATAAAAAGATCTAACTTGACAATAATAGGAATAGAGAAAGGAGAAGGACACCAACTCAAAGGCATAGATAATGTATTCAATAAAATCATAGAATAAAAACTTTCTTAACTTGAAGAAGGAAATGCCTATAAAGATACAAGAAGCTTAGAGAATATGAAATAGATATGACCCCCCAAAAAGTCCACTCACCACATAATAATCAAGCAGCAAAGCATATAGAACAAAGAAAAAAATTTAAGAGCTGAAAAAAAGGGCCAACTTACTTATAAACAGACCCATCAGATAACACCTGACTATTCAATGGAAACAATGAAAGCAAGAAAGTCCTGGTCAGAAGTTAAACAGACTCTAAAAAGCATGGCTGCCAACCTAGACTACTATACCCAGCAAAATTATCTGTCACCATAGATGGAATAAATAAGATATTTCATGACAAAGTCAGACTAAAACAATACTTATCTACCGGAAAGCATTAGAGGGAAAACTCCAAACTAAGGAGCCCAGATATACCAACAAAAGCACAAACATTCAATAATCCTACAGAGGAAAAGCCCAGAGAAAGGAAAGAAATACATGCTACCACCAAAAATAATGAAATCATCAATCAATGGTCACTAATCTCTCTTAATATCAAAGGACTCAAGTTACATATAAAAAGACACACACTAACGAGATGGATACAAAAACAGAAGCCATCCTTCTGCTACATAAAAGAAACACAACTCGACCAAAAAGATAGACACAGGCTGTTTTTATTACTGTAGCTCTATAGTATAGCTTGAAGTCAGGGATGGTGGTACCTGAGGTTCTTTTGTTGAGTAAAATTGTTTTGGCAATCCTGGCCTTCCTGTTATTCCAAATGAAATTGAGTATTGTTCTTTCAAGGTCCAAAAAATATTGTGTTGGGATTTTGATAGGCAGTGCATTGAATCTGTAGATTGCCTTTGGTAGAATTGCCATTTTTACTATGTTGATCCTACCATTCCAGGAACATTGGAGACCTTTCCATTTTCTGATATCCTCTTCAATTTCTTTCTTCAATGATTTAAAATTTTTGTCAAATAGGTCTGTTACTTCTTTGGTTATAGTTACTCCAAGGTATTTAATACTATTTGCAGCTATTATGAAGGGTAATGTTTCCCTTATTTCTTTTTCACCTCTTCTATTTTTAGTGAATAGAAGGACTACTGATTTCTTTGAGTTTATCTTGTAACCTGCTACATTTCTGAAGGTGTTTATCAGCTGTAGTAGTTCCTTGGAAGAATTTTGTGGGTCACTTATGTATACAATCATATCATCTGCAAATAGAGATAGTTTCATTTCTTCTTTTCCAATTTGTATCCCCATAAACTCTTTTCATTCCCTTATTGCTTTAGCTAAACCTTCGAGAATTATATTGAATAAATAAGAGGAGAGAGGACATCCTTGTCTAGTTCCTGATTTTAGTGGGATTGCTTTCAGTTTTTCTCCATTAAGTTTGATACTGGCTGTCGGCTTCTTGTAAATTGCCTTTATTATATTTAAGGATTCTCCCTGTATTTCTGATCTCTCCAGAGCTTTAATCATGAAGGAGTATTGGATTTTGTCAAAGCTACAGTAATAAAAACAGCCTGGTACTGGCATAAAAACAGACTTGTGGACCAATGGAATAGAATTGAAGATCCAGACATGAACCCAAACACCTATGAACACCTGATCTTTGACAAAGAGGCTCAAAACATTCAATGAAAAAAAGATAGTATATTTTATAAATGGTGTTGCCATAGCTGGATGGAAGTGTGTGCAAAAATGCAAATAGATCCGAGCCTGTCACCCTGCACAAAACTTAAATCCAAGAGAATCAAAGACCTCAACTTAAATGCAGCCACTTTGAACTTGGTAGAAAAGAAAATGGGAAATACAATTCTACAAATTGGCAGAGCTGACCACTTCCTAAATATAACACCAGTGGCACAGGCACTAAGACCAACAATCAATAAGTGGGATCTCCTGAAGCTAGGAAGCTTCTGCAAAGCCAAGAACACTGTCAATAGGACAAAACGACAGCCTGCAGAATGCGAAAAGATTTTCACCAACCCTACAAGTGACAGAGGACTGATCTCAAAGATATATAAAGAGCTCAAGAAGCTAGAGCCCAAAACCCTGAATAACCCTATCAAAAAATGGGGTACAGATCTAAAATGGGAATTCTCAGCAGTAACAAACTGTGGTACATCTACACAATGGAATACTACGCAGCAGTAAGAAAAAATGATATCCTAAAATTCACAGGCAAATGGATGGATTTGGAGAATATCCTCCTGAGCGAAGTCTCACAAACTCAGAGAGATAAGCAGGGGATGTACTCACTCACTAATGGTCTCTAAACAAACAAACAAGAAAAAAAAAAAAGCCAA
>PVIH01031267.1:0-10000 GCA_004025045.1 Sigmodon hispidus | reverse complement strand
AAGTAACATAACCAGATGGTGAACAATCAATATATTTATATAGTTCATCATTATGTCTAATTTGTGTCTTTGAAAAGGAAACATGACTAAGATCAGAGAGTGGTGTGAAATATTTTATTTCTTCAGTGCTAGTTTGACTAATTATGCCTCCTAACTGGGGCTAATATTCAAGGAGTTATTTAGTGATTATTCATCTTCCAAATTGCATATAATATTTTACTCCCTCAGAACTTTGTACCATCTCTGAACACATACATATTCCCCTAAGTTAGGTAGAAAATATGAGAGTGCTTATCTGATACCAAAAGAATACTGGAAATTTTAGGCAATGACCTAATAAACTGGAAAGGACTCAACTGAAGAACAAGGTGGGGGGTAGGGGGTTGGCTTCCTTTAATGACTGAAGGAAAACTACATGGCAAGAACATTCCCATCAGCCAAAATTTTCTCCTTATATAGCAAATATTTTATTAGTTTCTGTAATCAAATCCTTGTGGATAAGACCTTACATATTTTGTGCAGTACATTAGCTCTATGCACATGGGAAGCATAATCTTTCTAGATGAGTACAGTTGTTAATTTCTGTATAATGTCAACTCATCATGGAGAACTGAAACACTTTTCTGTGAATTTGATAGTACAGCTAATTTGCAAAAATTCAAATTACATATGTGTGCACATGCACCCATGTGTCTTTGAAAATATCAGTAACATCCCTTTCCTAGGCATCAATGGAAACAACAGATCAACAGATGCAGTCAAAATTACAGAGACCTCCAGCATACTCTATTAAAAAAAAAAAACAAAACAGCAAAATCTCAAATCCCGGAAAACAATGAAGTTCTGTAACCATTGTGGTGCCTGACACCATTTTGTTTTCCTCATTCGGCAACTCTTAACAATTCTGGGGCTGTCCACAGCTTGACCACATTGTGAATTCACCCCAAGTTCACAATGATACAGATTCTTAAATGTTAGCAGGGAGTTTGACATAAACATATTAATATCAAATCCCACTGCTATTTTATTAAATCCATTTCTTCCTAGGGCATCAGAAAGGAATTCTATAAGTTCTAAACTTAACTCTAGGAAATACACACAAAAGCCAGTAAAAACTGAAAAGGCCAGGACTTAATTCCAGAAGATTCTAATGACCAATCTGACAACTTTTAAAAATGTGAAATTCTCGGTTTTCTAGGTACGATTATCTATATAAAGAGATCTCTGCAGGCAGAGAACTAGCTAAGGTTTCAGCCATCCCTTAGCATGTCCTCCTTCAGCAAGGTCCCTCTCTACCTACAGTGTACGGCCTGGTAAAGGTCTAGTGAAAGACTAGACTGTGATGCATGAGCTACTGCCCTGAGGAAGCAAGTTACACAAGCTTTGTAGAGACTGAAGAAGAATTAAACTAAAGAATAAAATTCTGAGCATCTCCTACCATTGAGAGGAAGGGAGAAAGGGAAGGAAAAAAATAAAGAAGGAAAAAGAAATTGAGCCTGAAGAATGTTAGAATGAAGGATGGGGGCTGGAGAGAGGGCTCAGAGGTTAAGAGCACTGTCTGTTCTTCCAGAGGTCCTGAGTTCAATTCCCAGCAACCACAGGGTGGCTCACAACCATCTATGATGACATCTGGTTCCCTCTTCTGTATACTGTATGTGTAATAAATAAATAAATCTTTAAAACAACAGCAAAAAAAAAGAATGAGAAATGGATTAGGAGAGATTGTATGAGTGCTGAACAAGGACCACATGGATTTTCATCATTTTATATATATATATATATATATATATATATATATATATATATATATATATATAAATGTATGTTGCCTTGGTCATGATGTCTTTTCACTGCAATAGAACAGTAACTAAGACAACACCTCCACATACTTCTCTTTCAGGAAAATATGGCAAGCCATGTGTCCTGGATAGGACTCAATGTCTCTAGAAACAGGACTGCTCTTATTTTCATTATCTTTTTCTACTTGTCACGTGTCTTGTGAGGAATTTGCCACAGTGTCTCTTTCATCACCAGAGGGGAGCAATGGGTGGAAGCATGTAAAAGAACCTTCAAATATTAAATATAATGCTGGTTCTGAATCTTTAATCAGTGATACCAAAATTTCAAAAGAACAACAGTAAAAAATATTTTAGCCCATTTGACAGTAAAACCTGACCTATGGTAAAAAAGAGACCAAGTTCTCATGCAGAATATCAAACATTTTATGCAAGGGATCTGCCTTTTATAAAGTAGAGCAAAAAATGTCCCTTTTACTCAAGTGTGGGTAGGTAATGTGACTTCCTACAAATTGCACAATGTGAGAAGGAGAGAGTTGGTGGTAGAAAAACTACAGCTGGAGTCTCAAGGTTATCAATAGTGAGTGATAGCATGTTGAAAGCTTTTCTTCATGAGTGCTGAAAATGATATTTCTGTGGTCCTCCCACACTTCCTCACTAAAATCCAGTAACTCCAGGCTAATTATGAAAAAAATATTAGATAGCTCAACTTCATGTTAGATACATGGATGTCAAGGTCATCCAAGAAAAGAAACATTTGAGAAGCCATATCAGCCAACCAGTGTCTATGAAGATGTAGCAGAAAAAAAACCGGAAATAAATGCTAAGAAATGTAATCTAGACTTAAGTAAATTTGTCCATGCTGATTCACTAACCAAGACAAGGGAATATATCAAATCATTTTTATTAGACTTAACTATTGTACATGTATATGTATATGGGCACACTCATGCAGTGACAGTCAGGATGACTTGCAGGTTATCGCCTTTCACCAAGTGAGTTAAACAACCATAATTGCCATAAAGCTAGTTACTTAACAGATTTTCATTTGATAGGTTTTGCTGTGAAATTTTAATAATCACAATAACCTATTAAAAATTCCTCTTCAAATGCTCTACCTTCAATGTAATACAAATCCTATAGACAGATGTAATTTAGAAATAATTGAATTTTTTTGAAACGTGCTGAATACTGAAAACACTTGGCCCTAAGGTTTTCAGATAAGTGCTGCTAGAGCTAGCAATAATAATTGTGATTGTGTTTTAGTCTTATAGTAACTTTAACAGGCACTTTCAGATTAGCCCAAAACTCTAGCCAAGATTATACTGGTATTTACTATTTACTACAAAAGGTAAATTATGTTTATATAATAAACTGTCCATGGCCCCAGCTGATAGAACCACAATTCTAGAAACTCCTTGGGAAGGGACTAGAATCTGAGCACACAGGAGTGGGGGATGAAGTGGGCATTATTCTTGGCCTTTCTAATGTCTTTCTTTATGCAGAAGACTGCATCAATCAGAGAAGGTCATTTGAATCCTCCAAAGCAGAAGTTTCTAGTCTGGATTCCAACCTCAGTCTAAATTATAAAATTGGGGTTCTCACATGCAGACCCTGGGGATGAAGCCCTGGTCTTCTGGAAGAATATTCTTAACCACTGGACTATCTCTCTAGCCCCCAAGGTTGTGGTTCCAAAATTGCTTTATTTGCCTGATTTTATTGGTAACCATATTCTGTCTGGATGTTTTGTCAAAGAGAAACAAGACTCAGTGACTACAATATCAACCTGGAGATTTTGTGAAAATTTTGACACATTATTTTTTATCTGTAAATCAAACAGCATCAAAGAACATGAATAAAGTTCTAATGATTTCCACAAGGTGTTGGCAAGCACTCTGATTCAAGATTCTTTTAAAGTATGAGATTCTTAAGTCCTTAATCTTGTGCCTTGATTTTGAACATATTGGAACTTTTTGTGTGCTGGACAGTTTATTTGGGAATTGGTTCCTTTCTGAATGGTACCACATCTGAAGGGAGTGAATTGCTGCTCTTCTTGATGGGAAAATAAGATTAAAGACAACACAAACTCTTCCCTCTGGTATAAGAAACTATTCTCTACCCACAAAACATTATTTAAATATGAAGGTAGTCAGCTTTTTTCACATCATCCTTGCCAACATCTCTATTGAGTGTGTGTTACTAGGAAAGGGAAACATAAAATTAAAAGCTAGAGGAACTGAAAATCTCTGATAATTTAGCTTACACTCTTTTCCTGATATTCACAGGAGGTACATTTTAGCTGTACTTTCAAATCCTTGGCATAGCTTTGTCTATAATACTACATGTCAGACTTTGGTCCTTGAAAGCAGAGGCTGTCTGTCAGTTCATCTTTGCCAGGATCCCCCAAGAATGTGATGTGTTACACTCTGCCCTGAGATGCTCCATCTATTGGTGGCAGGCAGTTGAGTGCCCACTGTACACCCTGGGAGGTCTGGGGAAGTGCCACCAATGCCAGCACTGGTGGAGGATGCTCAGGATATGGGCTTTATTTGGATGAGTCCACATTTCTTTTGACTCTCCCCAGGCCTGCACCAAGCCACCAGTTCATGCTTTGCTTTTCTATTTCCTGAGTCAGCAACCATTTGGCAGTCATGTCAAGCCTGCTTTTCTAACTATGTGCCAACAGGAGTGGCAGCTGCTTCTTCAAATCTTACCTCTGATTTTCGATGTCACAACAAGCAGTCTTTTCTAAGTTCTACACATGACCAGAGTCCCAGAACAAGTAAAGTTATCCTTCCCTGTCTCCTGAGACTGCCAGGTAAAAGTGATCAAACTGCAGAGGACAAGTGACCAGTGACCATGTGGTACTCATCTCCAACTGATACATCTATAATATAACTTCTGCACCAATGGCTCAGGGATCAAATCATATGGGGTAGAAAAAATTGTTAAGAGCCAGAGTAACAGGAAGGTTGCTATGAGATTGTCTCATAAATATCAGAGAATCTACACCCATGAAGTCTTATCAACATGGCAAAATAAGATGCCTAAACAAGACTTGCAGAAGGACAGCTACAGACTTGCTAACAGAACTCCGCCGGAAAGCTCACAGACATCATATGCTTCGTTACTATAGTCAGCATGTTAGGCAAAGCTGTCAATCATGGCAGAGGGAGAATGTTATCCCAGGCCATCAGAAGCTGGGTGCAGAGGGCCAGTGCTCTTTTGTTCTTTGTGACCTTTAGATTTTACTTTTATTAAAGCTCTTTCCCCCTCTACATTGATCATCTAAGTATAATTTGTTTATAAGACATAGTATTTAATCCAATGCCCTGGGTGATGAATGATAATAGCTTTGACTAAAGCCAATCAAATACATTGACTATTATTCATATATCTGTGGAAGAGAAGAAACTTTCACAAAGTACTAGGCACAGCTGACTCTTAGTGATCTGTTTCATTAAGTTTTTCATGAGAGGTAGTTGTTGTTATCACATCTGGAGGCTGCCCTGTCCTTTAAAAGCAAGGCTGTAGCATTATGTACATGCCAGCTTAATAAAGAGCAGGGCTCAGTGTGGTTCATGCAGAGAGCAATGTATCTCCTCCTACCTCTACCAAGTTCAATCTGCTACTTTCTGCTGTAGCCCCCATCACCACGTAAGTACCCTCCCCCACCAGCCATTTCCACAGCTGATCAAGTACTTCCAAATCACAAAGAATTACTCTTTTTCTTTGGGTGATTTTAAGCATTTTCACTCCAGAACTACAAATTCTTCTCCTTCATACTCAGGCCCTCTTCATTCATAGGAGCTTGTTGGGAAGGCAGCCTCATCAGCCATCTCATTTCACCTTGGCTTCCAGAGGTAGGAATGCATTGGGAGGCAAAGAAGGACAATGGGTCTCACTTGTGCCTCTGCATGTAGCTGGCAGCCAAGCCTCTTTGGCCTGTTCTTCCTGGCTTTTCGGATATACCACTCACATCATGGCAAATAACTTATCCACAGCTACCTTATAGAGCCATGATTTTCTTGGCCCAGGAAATTCTCTGCCATTCTGAGGGCACGCTACCTCATCAGATTCACCTCACTGTCCACACATTTCTCTGTGGGGAACTGTTTCCAAGATGACCCAGTCTGCCCTTTCATCAAAATCCAATCTCACCTAGTCCAGTCACAAAGCATAGTCACTCTCAGTATGGCACCTCTTCCTTCCCCTGCCCCTACCTGTGCCCAGGATGCCTTAGGCACTTACTCTTCTCCTGCCCAGGGTTTCCACAAAACAGGACAGTACATTCCCGGAATGTATGCAAACCCTTCTATTATGTTAGTGGAACACACAGCCCTTCTCTGCAGCAATGGGCACCATACAGCACTATGGCAAGTCTTCTCTAGCCACCCTACATGCACTTAGAAAACTCCAAACTTTAGACCTTCTCTTCAGTGCCCTGGGGTGAGATGCCTGGTTTAGACTGGCAGAGCCAGTTCTGAGGAATCCTCTCTGCAAGGCCTGCAGAGGTAATCATGCATCTTGATTTAGAAAGCCAAGAAACTTGACACCTACTCTTTGTTCTTTGGTGCTTCAGCCGAAACTGAGGAAGAAACCCTGTTAAGCTTGTGTGTGGTCAGTCACCCCTATTAAGGTATAAATCCCAAGAGGCAGGGATCATGCTATTTGATTCACAGATGTATCAGCAAGGTCTAGAAGAAAGCTTCCATTGATTTCTAACATGTACTTTACAAAACTTTCTTGAATATATAATCAAATATAGATATACATCAATTTACTAAAGTTTTTAATGACATGAGACTTTCATATCTATCTATACAAATTTCTAATCTTACAGTAAAGTAACTTCTCTCAAAAGAAGTTCCTAGAGAACCTTAGTCTAAATGTTAAGAGCTAGAGTTTTTATTTAAAGTCCCTTAGTTACTGAAGCCACAGACAGCAAATGCTTACAAAGAGTTAACAGATGGATGCTGGCTGATGATGCTAATAGCGATTCTTTGTCTAGACATGCAATACCCATCCTGCTGACACACTCTTTTAGAAAGCTTTTGCAGGATGTGAAACTGGCATTCAGATTCCTGACATTTAGCAACAAACCTGGACCCCAGCAAAGAAAACTCTCCCCAAAACCCTAACCCCAGGCTTTAGCACTAGGTATCTCATCAAGCCCCTGCACAGGGAAACACATGAAGAAACGGGGAGGAGCCGTCACTGCACTTCAGTGAGGTTGAAACCACCTTCTTCATATTTGGCAAAAGAGTGGGAGGAGAAAAGGATTCATCCCATGGCAAACTGACCAAGCGCCTGAGGAAGATGGGGACAAGAGATTACCTAGCCAAATGGCCTAGAAAACAGTCCCATGCAAAAAGTCTTCTGTTGACAATTAAAACACTGTGAGGTAGAAAGACGCAGTTTAGAGTTCAGCCTCCAGTCCTGGAAGAGCAGAGAGCAGGGTTAGAGAGCCGCACCTTACATGTTTGTGCCTCTGCAGTCAGTCTCATCACACACTTCATCTCCCACTTCTATTTTACACTAGTCAGTTGAGCCAATGGCAGAGAGAAGACACTGGAGCTACAGAAAAGTGTCTCCTGTGACAATTGCCACTTAAAAATAAGGCTTTAAAAATCAATTTAAAAAGAGGCCTTAAAATCTTAATAGAGCAAAGAGAGGTATATGGAAGGATTTCAAAAAAGAAAAAGAACAGGGGGGAATGGAGTAGTTGCATTATAATGTAAAAAATGTTAAAATAGTGAAGTTTAGGTTGGATAAGAAAGAGGAGTCTTCCAGACCCAAGTACATAAGTTTGAATATTTTGCAACAGAAACTGGACCTTAGAGAGCATCCATTCTTGTGACTCACACTTTATCAGGTCACATTAAAGTTCTTGAGAGTGAGGTGTCAAGAACCAGACTGTAGTGAGGGCTGTAGCACCAGAGTCTGTTTCTTCTGCTCTACCCTCTGGTCTTTGTGCTTCATCATGCAGTCTTTAGCATATATTTCTTTTTCCCAGTTAGGGCATGGTATTGTAGATATACTTCAACATGGATCAGACAAATCTACAGAGACAGTCTGTTTTTATAATGGCATGCACTTCTGTTTTTCTGGCAAATGTTATCCCAAGAGAATACTCCTGCCTCCATAAAGCCAACTTTAGAGAGACCTGGGGTGCTCTGTTCTAAGCACTCACACTGTTGTTTGGTTCTCTGATTCATGGGGATGTGTTGGGCTTGTCATAATGAAATTGCCTTAGCTTCATGGATTTGGAGAATATCCTCCTGAGCGAGGTATCACAAACTCAGAAAGATAAGCAGGGGATGTACTTACTCATTAGTGGTCTCTAAACAAACAAGCAAGAAAAAAGCCAAGCATGCCCAGGCTGCAAACCATGACCACTGAACAGCTTGGGATCAGAAACACCCTGGACTGACCCT
This sequence comes from Sigmodon hispidus, assembly GCA_004025045.1. Taxonomy (NCBI): domain Eukaryota; kingdom Metazoa; phylum Chordata; class Mammalia; order Rodentia; family Cricetidae; genus Sigmodon; species Sigmodon hispidus. The sequence continues at coordinate 1,767 of PVIH01031267.1, read as the reverse complement.
TCGGATCCCACTACACCTATAGGAACACTTGACTCACTCTTGAGGGAGGGGGGGACAAAACTGGATTTGCCAGGAATGGAGACTAATCTAAGCATTATTGGGTCAGTGGGACCATAGGACTGTCTGCTCTCTGCCCAGGGAGGGGATGGGGAGTTGTGGAGAAGAAAAAAATGACCTGATGTGGCAGGAGGGGGAAGGGACCTTGAATAAGGATATACAGGGATGAAAAAGAAAAAATTCAGAGGGAAAACTGAACACAAAGTAAATATATGTGTAGCAATCTTATTTGCATTATCAACCTTGATAAGTCATACTTATGATTTTTATCTTCTTCATAGTTATTGTTAACTTATCAGCATTTTAAATTCATTTTACTGTTTTTCTTGATAAATACAAAATAAATAAAGAAGGAAAAAAAAAGAAAGAAATTCCCTTAGCTTCATCTATTCAATGGAAGAATAACGCTGTCCTGTCATTTATTCAAATAAGAAGTGCCCTGTCTGGTAACAACTAAATAATCCTAAGGGGAAATCCTATGAGTTTCTCAATATAAATTGGGGCAGCATGGCTATTAAACAGCAAGATATATACACTATACTGCCTAGTTTTCTGTCGGCTTGACACAGCTAGAATTTTCTAGAAAGGAAAATTTTAATTGAGAAAATGTATTCATCAGATTGCATGTAAGCACATTTGTAGGGCATTTTCTTGATTAATGACTAGTGTGAGTAGGTGCCTGCATGGGAGTTCCTGGTTATATAAGAAATCAGACTAAGGAGCAAGCAGGTAAACAATGTTACTTCATGGCCTTGTTTCCTCTTCCCTGTTTCTGACTTGAGTTCCTGACCTGAATTCCCTTCATGAAGGACTACAGGTGATAAATGTAAATAAACTCTTTCCTCCCTAAATTGTTTGTGATCACCATGTTTAATCACAAAAATAGAAAGCCAATAGTACCTGGAGAAGCTTTCTGATATACAGTATTACATACAGTATCACCAAAGTCAATTAGCTGTTACTAGTCAGTTATGTTTCTACAGAAAGCATTTCACAATCAGCTTGTTTCAAAATATCATAGCAATATACCCTTCCAGTTTAATGAAGAAAATTGAAAAAAAAAATTGGCTCAAATCTGATGCAACTGAGTATACAACAATTATCCTCATAATATCTTCTCATGGGCAGAGCTGAATGAAGACCTGATCTCTCACAACAAAAGGGTCTCCTTTGACCACTAGCCCTGCCTAGCTCTGTAATTTTTTATGAAGTCGCTATTTAAATTAATTAAATAATTAAACAAAATTCCAAAGCAGCTAAGCATAGTAATACATGCTTATAATCACAGCACTAGGAAACTGATTCACAAAGCTCATGAACTTAGGGTCAAATTGACTACACAGTAGACTCTGTCTAAAAACAAAACATCACCAGTGTGAAGACTTAGCAGGAAACAGCCTGCTGCACAAGTCTGCTGATCTGAATTTGATTTCTGGAGCCCACATTAGAGTGGATAAAAAGAATAAACTTTACACAACTGTCCTCTGACTTCCACACATGCCATGGCATGCACATGCCCACATTCACAAATCAAGCACATGCAAACATACATGCACATGCAATAGTAGCAATAACAACAAAAATAGTAATAATAATAAAAAGTGTTAACCTCTAAAGCCAAGCTCTGAGCTCTGGCATCAAGCCCATTTAAAGCAGGATTCCTGCTGCTGAATCAATCTCTCTCTCTCTCTCTCTCTCTCTCTCTCTCTC
>PVIH01031266.1:0-11065 GCA_004025045.1 Sigmodon hispidus | reverse complement strand
TTTTTTTTTTTTTTTTTTTTTTTTTTTTTTTTTTTTTTTTTTTTTTTTTTTTTTTTTTTTTTTTTTTTTTTTTTTTTAAAACTTTATTTATTTATTTGCCTTGGTGTTTGCCTGGAACTGGAACTACAGACAGTTGTTAGCTGCCATGTGGGTGCTGGGAATCGAACCCGGGTCCTCTGGAAGAGCAGGCGGTGCTCTTAACCGCTGAGCCATTTCTCCAGCCCCCAGGCCAACTCATTCTTATAAATTTTGATATAAAATGTATACATCATAAGATTAGTAGCAATAGGATAGTCCCCTAATTTTGGTTATTCTTGTGTCCCATAACAGGGGGTTTTTCTGGTATGATACAGAGAGTTTGTATTTTCCTTAAACAAGCATGCTTGAGTTTAGAGAAGAAGAGAGCCATGCTCCAACTCCAAAGCCAACTCTAATTTTTAAATTGAACTGTGACTTTAACTTTTCTTGAAAGTAAAGAGATATAGGTGGTAGGCAGTGAGGTTATACTCTGTAGAGTATACTGGTGCCAATAGGTCTGATTTTTCTTTGCTTGTAAATTTTTATATGGATAACTTTCCCTTCTGCTTTAGACATCTAGATGTACAAGGTTTTTTGACTTTTCAAGATGGGTATTTCTAATTTTGTAAAGACAAAAACAAAACCCTTCCCCAACTCTAACTTTGGAAGTTTCCAAAGGTAATCTTTATCAGTTTTGATTTATGGTTTCTTCTGATTTTTGTTTTCTCTTTTATAGCTTTTTTATTATCCAGAGCAATATGATTTTTTACCATAGGCATTAGGTTTTAATTGTGATGGGAAGTTGTTTCCCTCTGTGATGACAGAATAAGACTGAATTGGATTTGATACAGGGGATGCTGCAAGAAGTCCCTCAGGGCATTTTCATATGGCAAAAGCAAAGGGTTACCTTGTCTGCCCCTTGTTGACCTATATTGGTTAGTCTAATACCTGACATTGCCGTTCCTCCTGCATACTCCAGAAGGGAAGGGCATCTTGTTTAGGTTATTCTTAGTAAAAACACTGTTTCTAGGAATGCTTCATTTATAGTTCCTTTTCAGGTGACCTTGTTTTTCACAGTTGTCACATATTTGATATTTTGATTTTTCTTTAAACTCTAAAACTAACCTCTCCTACCTAATTATCATTATAGTTATATGATTCCATATTAATTGTATACCTGATCCATTCCTCCAAGGGTCCTGATCTTGTCTTTATGCCTTTAATGGCCTAATTATTCTTTTGCATTGTGAATTAGCATTTTTTAAAAGCCGGAGATTCAGTTATTATTTGCATAGCTTCTGAATCTCTTGCTTGAAGTCAATCCTTGTTTATTTATTTTTTTAATCTGTAAAGGTTTATTTTGTTCCTTGAGACACTTTGGTAAAGAATGCAATTTTCTTTTCTACTTCTTCGATTCTATCCCAAGCATTTAAGGCTGTCATTTGGTATAAATCCAAGATGTGGCCATTATATATAGATTGCCTTTTCATATTAGCATAAGCTCCCTCCCCAAAAAAGTTGGTCTTTGAAAATTTTAATTCCTCTAGCTCTACCAAATTGTTCTATGTTTTTAGCTTCATTCTTCTACTATATCCTCTATTGTATTTGAGCCCCAGCCTCTAACACTGCTGCAACCATATCTGCCCAGGCTTTAGGGATAATTTTATTACAAGTAGACCAGGAATTTAACATTTGTTTTACAAATGGTGAGTGCATGCCATATGGGTCTATTGCTTTCATGTATCTTCTTAAATCTAACATTTGCACAGGAGCTCATTCTTTTCTTGCATGATTTCTATCATTTGGCAATTTTCTTAATGTTACTATATATATAAAGTTTGACAGTTTAAAAACCCTAGGCTGTTTTTCTGTAACTATATAAGGCAATGTTGAGATTGGTTTTCCTTTAAATTGTTCTGTGTTGGTCTGAATATTTTTGTTATCTGTTTTTACAAGCTTTTCTAAGACTTCCATCTTGACATTTGTATTAATTGACTTTTTAAATAATAAAACAGAAATAATCAAACAAATATTATTTATAATAGACATTATGATAATTTCTTCTATATTACTTGTCCTCTACTTTAATATCTATAGTAATACCAAACAAATACCAAATTTATTTTATGTTAATGTGTTCTGTTTTTTTAATGTGGGCCAAAAAACATTTTTCTGTGTCTTAAACTAACTCCTTCTTTTATGAAATCACAATTTACTCACCAAATTTGTTGTCAATAATGATTTAGATGACTGTGAAGTGAAGGAGCTACATAGTGTGGTAGCAGCCCAAGGAGAAGATCCAGAATAAAAACAATACAGCCTACCAGAAGAGGGAAGCCAGTGTCTGAAAACTCACACAGATGATCATGGAGAAGAAACACATGTGGTAAGAACTTCCTAAAAAGCAGAGATGGATAGAGGACAACTTTAATTGGAAAATCTAACCAGTTACTGGGTAGTAAATATAGCCATGTGTAGCTCTGGATGACAGTCTGCTTTTTTTGAGGGAAATTCCTGTCCCCAAGAGTGGAGCATCAGATATTGCACAAATTCAATTTATACGTAGTAGCAAATCTTTAAGGAAAATATAATAATTTGGATATTACAATATATTAAAATATTATCACTCACACTCATAAGGTGTGCATAGCATTTTAAAAATTAGTACATATAATCTGTCACATTAAGAGGCTAAGAAAGAACAAAATCGTAAGTCAATATTCATAGAAAAACATTTGCCAAAATCTGATACCCATTCCTGAAAGGAACTCACAGAACACTGGAATCAAAGAATGATTCACACAACTTGTAAAAGAGAAACTGTGCTATAATTTTGACATATTTAAACTACACACAAACAATACTATCTTCTTTTGGATTGCTTGTTTTGTTTTTCTTGAGATCAGGTCTCTCTCTGTCCTAGCTCTAGCTGTCCTAGAATCCACTATGTAAACCAAGCTAGCCTCAAACTCACAAAGATCTGTCTGCCTCTGTTTATGGAGTGCTGGAATTAAAGAATTCATGACATAATACATAATGGTGGAAACTCAAAGCATTCCTCTATAGTGTATGAAGAAGGCAGGAACAGATGTATCTATTTCTCACCATGGCTATTCAGCAATGTACTTAAGGTCCTGGACATCATGGAAAGATAAGCCAACAAAACTAGAGGGCCTGAAAAAATTGTTCAGAAGTTAAGAGTGCACAGATTTAATAGAAGACCTAAGTTTACTTTTCAACACACATTACATATATGTATATCATGGTGTATCTCCAGTAGACCTGGTATCATCTAAAGGTCTCCATAGATAACTGCATTCACATACACAACCCTAAATATAGACACAGCAAAGCTTGTGAACACAATTAAAAAGAAATTAGGACTAATGATATGGCTCAGCAAAAAAACAAACTTGTTACCAAGCCTTATGATTTGAGTTTATTATTTCACTAGAAGAGTATCTGGTACATAGCAAGTTGTCTGTCATTAATTTCCATATTGTGGTTATTTAACCATAGAAAGATTGATGAACATATATATTTCTGTACTGAAAGCTTGAATTCTGATAGTTTTGTTTTGTTTTGTTTTTTCTCTAGACCAGTGGTTCTCAGCTTTCCTAAAGCTATGACCCTTTAATACAGTTTCTCATGTCATGCTGACCTCTAACCATGAAATTATTTTTATTGCTACTTCACAATGTAATTTTGCTACTGTTTTGAATCATAATGTATTTTCTGATGATCTTGGTGCCACCAGTAAAAGGGTCATTTGTCACCACCCTCGCCCCCCAAAGGGGTTGCAACTAACAGATGGAGAACCATGTTTAGAAAAAAAAAAAGGTGCTGTGTTTCTACAGCTGGTCATACTCACAGCATTTTTTTCTAGACCTTGATTATTTAACAAATCAAAGTTTAAATTTTTGGATAAAAGGTTGTGCCCAAGTCTCTTTTATGGGATATTAATTTTCTAATGTTCTGTTTGAAGCTGCTGTTTGCCTAATGTAAAATCAGGCTTGGGACTTCTGCTGTGATATAGATTACTACCAGCTGCTTCAGAACTTGGAAACTATAAATGTTATTAGTTACAATTACACATTGCAAACAACTATTGTTATTGTTTTTGCCACTTTGATAAGTTTATGATAAACTAATTCTTTTACTGTTATAATTTTCTCTCAGTGTGATGACAAGTAATTTGTTAATAAATCTTCAGAGTTAAGAACAAAAGCCTTCAGTGCTTTAATAATTCTTTTTATTGAGGATTTTTGTAGCTCTCTTTTAAGGTACTTTTGTAGAAAAGGCAATTTGCTACTTAGTTATCTTGTGGCAAACTGGTTAGTGGGAAACTTATTATATGAGTCTCTTTCCTATAAGCACATTCTCATCTGAAATAAGGAACACACCAACTGAATACCTAGTACCACAGGTCAAACCTGAAGACCTTCATGGAAGTGATATTATACAGACTGGGTAGGTTGTATTTAGGAATAGGCATGTATATATATATATATATATATATATATATATATATATATTTGTATTATGTATATAATTATAAAATATGTACATTCACAAAATGCCATTTTTCTGTTGAGGAATTCTGTCTATGTAAAAGTATCACATATTTTTATTAATTATTTGCTTGATTGGCAGCTAGCTTGTTTCCATATTCTGGCTATTACAAATAATGCTGCTATGAACATAGTGGAGCTAATGCCCTTGTGGCAAGAATGTGCATCCTTTGAATATATGCCCAAGAGTGGTATTGCTAGATCATGAGGAAGACTGATCCCCAGTTTTCTGAGAAACTGCCATACTGTCAAAGTAGCTGTACAAGTTTACACTCCCACTAGTAATGCAGGAGTGTTCCACTTACTTCACATCCCCTCCAGCATAGGCGGTCATCAGTGGTTTTGGTCTTAGACATCCTGACAGGTATAAGACGGTATCTCAGAGTCATTTTGATTTTCATTTTCCTGATAAATTAGGATGTTGAACAATTCTTATTTTTATTTCTAAATTTATTATTTGGTGATTTTATATCATGCACACCATCAAACTCAGTTATCAGTCCTCTCAGATTCATACCCACTCTTATGATTCTCCTCATTTAGAAAAATGCCCATTCATGCTGCTCATTTACTTAGTGGAGCATAATTAATCTCCCTGTGGCCAGACCCTTAAATAAAACAAGTCTTTCTTCACCTACACCCCTGACAGAGGCCATAAATGCAGAAGTGAGGCACTATGTCATTCAACTATGTTCTAGCCTTGAGCTCTTGTATACAATGACATCTTTCTTTCCTTTTTTAAAGTCCACAAATGAGTGAGTACATCCCCTGCTTCTCTTTCTGGGCTTGTGATACCTTGCTCAGGAGGATATTCTCCAAATTCATCTATTTGCCTGTAAATTTTAGGATATCATTTTTTTCATACTGTTGAGTAGTACTCCTAAGTATCTTTTTAACATTTGAATTTCTTCCGTTGAGAATTCTCTGCTCATATCTCTACCCCATTTTTAATTGGATTATTTGGTATTTTGATGTCTAGTTTCCTGAATTCTTTATATATTTTAGATATCAACCCTCTGTCAGTTGGAGGATGGGTGAAGATTTTATCTCATTCTGTAGGCTTTTTTTTTTTTTTTTTTGTCTTATTGGCATGTCCTTTGCCTTACAGAAGCTTCTCAGTCTTGAGAGGCCTCATTTATTAATTGTTGCTCTCAGTGTCTATGCTACTGGTGTTGTTTAAAAAGTGGTCTCTTGTGGCAATGTTTCTCATTTTCTCTTCTATTAAATTTAGTGTAATTGGGCTTATGTTGAAGTCTTTGATCCCCTTGGACTTGAGTTTTATGCAATCTATTTGCATTTTTCTACATGCAGACATCAAGTTATGCTGGCACAATTTGTTGAAGATGCTTTTTGTTTTCCATTGTAATTTTTTGGCCTCTTTGTCAAAAATCGAGTGTTTATAGGTATGTGGATTAATACTAGGGTCTTCAATTTTTCACGTTTGTTTTTATGCCAATATTAATTTTTTATTACTATGGTAAAGCTTGAAGTCAAGAATAGTGATGCCTACAGAAGTTTGTTTATTACACTGGATTGTTTTGACATTCCTGGGGGTTTTTTCTATATTAAGTTGAATATTATTCTTTCTAGGTCTGTGAAGAGTTGTGTTGGGATTTTTGGTATGGGTTCTACTGAATCTGTAGATTGTTTTTGGTAAAATTGCCATTTTTCCTGTGTTGATCCTACCTATTCAAGAGTATGGATGATCTTCCCATTTTCTGATATCTTCTTCAATTCCTTTCTTTAAAGACTTAATTTTTTTCAAATAGGTCTTTAACCTGTTTGGTTAGTGGTACCCCCAGATATTTTATGTTATTTATCTCTCTAGAACAAAAAGAAGCAAATTCATCCAGGAGAATTCATCCAACCAAAAAGAGCCCAGGGCAAGATAATTTCAGCCAGAATTCTACTAGAATTTTAAAGAAGAACTAATACCAATACTCCTCAAGTTGTTCCACACAAAAGAAATAGAAGAAACATTGCCAAACTCTTTTTTAAGACTATCTTCACCTTGATACCCAAACCATACAAAGACTAAACAAAGAAAGAAAATTACTGATCAATCTCCTTCATAAACATTGATGCAAAAATCCTCAATAAAATATTGGCAAATCTAATTAAAAATACACATGAAAAAAATCCTTTACCATGATCAAGTAGGCTTCATTCCAGAGATCCAGGAATGGTTCAAAATGTGAATATCTGTCAAAGTCATTCACCAGATACACATACTGAAAGAAAAAAAAGCACATGATCATTACATTAGATGCTGAAAAAGCCTTGGGAAAAAAATGTTACAGTACTTCATGATAAAGGTCTTAGAGAGATCAGGGATACAGGGAAAATACCTAACCATAATAAAGGCAATATACAGCAAGCCAACAACCAACATCAAACTAAATGGAAAGAAACACATCCTGCTTCCCCCATATCTATTCAATATAGTACTCAAAGTTTAGCTGGGGCAATAAGATCATCATAAGTAGGGTCATAAGTAGATCAAGGGGATACAAATTGGAAAGGAAGAATTCAAACTTTCACTATTTGTAGAGAGAATCTATTTTATGTTTCATGGTCAGGTTAAGAAGATTCCAGTGTATCCTTACTTGTAAAGTAGAAAAGGTTTTCTAAAGCTAAGTTTTTGTGTTTTTCTCCTTGTGAAATTGGGAGGAATATGAAGTGTGGTTGAAGCCAGGGCACAAAAGGACCACTTATCCAGCATTTTCTCTAGTGCTTCTTGATGTCTCATTCACCCTTTCTAAGAATGGGTATAATAAAAAGGAGTTTCTTAAGAGAATTAAGGTGTTCTATTTTTACTCTCCATTCCCCATGAGTGTGTGGTGGCATAGCCCTGATGCTAATGGCAGGCAATATCACCACACAGTACATACAGAAGAGAACCTAGACATTTTCTATGAAGCCAAAGCATAAAGGCCTTTGCAAAATGGAGGGAAAATGTCAGACTTCTTATAAAATGCTTTTCTTCAACATAATGTATTTTTTAAATACATGTCTTTTATGTTAATATGCAGTAGGTTTTTATTTTAAATAGGTTAATGATATATATTTAATTAACATTTGTATTTAATTTCTTTCATACAATATACTTTGATCATATTTTTTTCCTTTCCCCAAATTTCTCTAAGAGTCTGTCTAACATCTTATTTATCAAGCTTTATGTATTCTTTTTAATGGTAAAAGTTCCACTATAAAACATCCATTTATCCCCATAGATTTTTCATATCAGAAATGGCAGGGAATTGTCAGAACAGACATGAGCACTTCTTATATGTTATGTAAATGATAACTTATGAAATGAATTATTTTATACAGTGAAGCAAATATTTCTTTTTCCCTGGATTAGCTAACTTTAATCATTGCTTTTTCCCCCTTTTTATTAACCAGAGATTATTTTCACACAATATAATCTTAATACAATTTTCCATTCCTCTTGTCCTCCAAGTTCCTCCCTACCTCCTCTCCCATCTATATCTATTCCTTTTCTGTCTTTTATTAGTAAAGAGCAGGTCTCTAAGAGGTGACAGTAAAATATGACAAAATAAAATATAGTAAGATAAAAAAAACCAACAAAAATTATCCAAGTTGAACGAGATAAGCCAACAGAAATATAAAAGAGCCCAAGAGAAGGTACAAGATTCATAAACCCATGTGGCCACATACTCAGGAATCCCATAGATTACTAAACTTAAAGTTATCGTGTATATGCAGGGGACCTGGTGCAGGCTCATGTAGGCCTTATGATAGCTACTTCAGTCTCTGTGAGTTCATATCAGCTTAGCCAACAAAGGATTCAAATTCCTTTTTATCCCAAAAGGAGACAGCACACTTTGAAACTTCCTGAATTCCATGAGCTAGACTCTATGTAGTAGCAAATAACAGTTTGATTGAAAACCATGTATTACATCATGAAGAATTAAGGCTAAAAAGTGTTCTCATTAGGATATGAAGTACTCCTCTAAAGATCCATGCATTGAAAGGTTAGTGCCCCAATGCAGCAATATTCTGAGATGGAGATTTGATGAGGTGATTGGATAATGAGCCTTTACTATTTCAATGACTCATTCACTGGTTGATTCGTGTTTTTGGCACCATTACTTAGAAGTCGATTGAAATTAGAAGGTGCGGTCCATATGGAGCAAACATAACATGGGTGATGTGACTTGGCAGTTTCTCAGAAAACTGAGAATCAATCTCTCCAAGGACCCAGAAATACCACTTCTGGGTGTATACCCTAAAGATGCACAGTCATATTCCAAAGGTATTAGCTCAACTATGTTCATAGCAGCATTATTTGTAATAGCAAGAACCTAGAAACAACCTAGATGTCCCTCAACTGAAGAATGGGTTAACAAACTATGGTACATCTACACAATGGAGTATTACTCAGCAGTAAGAAAAAATGATATCCTAAAATTTGCAGGCAAATAGATGGACTTGGAGATTATCCTCCTGAGCGAGGTATCACAAACTCAGAAAGATAAGCAGGGGATGTACTCACTCATTAGTAGACTCTAAACAAACAAGCAAACAAACAAGAAAAAAGCCAAGCATGCCCAAGCTGGAAACCACAACCACTGAACAGCTTGGGATCAGAAACACCCTGGACTGACTCCTTGGATCCCACTCCCCCTAGAGGAACACCTGACTCAGTCTTGAGGGAGCGGGGACAAAACTGGATCTGCCAGGAGTGGAGACTGAACTAAGCATTATTAGGTCAGTGGGACCATAGGACTGTCTGCTCTCTGCCCAGGGAGGGGATGGGGAGTTGTGGAGAAGAAAAAATGACCTGATGACTTGATGTGGTGGGAGGGGGAAGGGACCTTGAATAAGGATATACAGGAATAGAAAGTGTGACTTCTTTGGAAAAAAAAAAAAAAGAGTACAAAGTTTGTCTGGACCTTCTAGTTGCTCTTTTTCTTTCTGAATACCATGAGATGAGCAAGTTCTAGCTTCTGCCACCATGATATTCTGCCCCTTGACAAGCCCAAAGCCAAAGAGATCCAGTGGACACTGGCCTGACAACTTTGAAATTGTGAGCCAACTTCAACAATTCCTCTTATAAATTGCTCATTTGGAGTACTTTTTCCCACTGATTAAAAGCTAACTAACACAAAAAAGTTAGTCTTTAAGGTGCTCTTTTTATTTGCTTAAAAACATTTATATATATTAAACGCTTAGCAGAGAGTATTATAGTGTTCGTAATTATGGCATACATTCCATTGTCTAGACGGTATTTTATCTTTCTGAACTTGGATGCCAGTGTGAACTGTAGAGATTTAAAATATAGATTTTATAGTTAGGCAGCCCAAGTTTAAATCTCAGTTTCTCAGTAGACTTGGTCTCTTCATTTCTGCTCTCCTCATCAATAAAATGAGAATTAGAAGATAAAATTAATGCCTATATGTTTACATCTAAAAAGCACTTAGCTCTGTGCCTGGGTGAATAGTATGTATCCTCAGAGCAGTAACCTTAGGTGCCACAGAATAAAGGTATTTCAGCTGATAAACATTCATTTTTTTGGGAGTAGATCAGTTGTTAAGTAGACAATCCAAATACAGGAAAAAACAGATCCCAGACTGAATTGAGACTCTGTCTATAGAAAAGCCTTACATCATCATCAAGGGGCAACAAAATGGGAAGTTTCCAAAATAAGGAAAATGAACTTCAAACAACCTCACAAAAGAAATGTTTCAGTCCTTCAAACTTTGAAGAAGGTGTTTCCTGAAAAATCAACTTATACCAGATTGAAAACACAGCCTTCTGAACCCAGAATCTGCCTTTTCAGCTTTGTAAAAGTACCACAACCTTTTGGCTGCAGGACATTCTAACAGAGCAAATAACTCCTAACCATTTCACACAGCAAGGTCCTTCCCAGAGGCCACTTTAATAATGCACATTGAAAAAACTAAAGTTTGAAAAGGGAAAATAGGAAGAAATTTAAAACATGTTTTGCCATATTTTTCTTAGAGAAAATTCAATTAATATATAAATAAAAGAAACATTTATTTACTTTGGCATTTATATTAATCCAATCTAAATGCAGGAAAAAACTCAATGCTTTTGAAAACATCATTGCTAAATACTTTATAATATTTAAATTCTAATTAAATATTTTATTTCTTTACTAATCTTATTCAAAAATAGGGCCTGTTAACATGTATTAAATTTATAACTCAGTTTGGGATATAATTTTTTAAGCAACTAAGATTTTTACCTATTATGGATTTAAGAAAAAATAATGGGCAGCGTCCCAGCACACTTTGGAGCAGGGGCAGCTGAACTCTGCACCTGGCCACACCCGCAGCTCCTGCTGCTCAGGGAATCTGCTAGGAGCCCTACTGCGACCCTGAACTGAGTGAACTGAGCAAACCAACTGCAGGGGTCTCTGAGGGGCGGATTCGAACCCTGACCAGAGGTGAGGAGGGCTCGGCAGGCCTCAGCGCCTGTATCCTGCC
>PVIH01031265.1:0-11066 GCA_004025045.1 Sigmodon hispidus | reverse complement strand
AGGGATGGAAAAAAAAATTCAGAGGGAAAGATGAACACAAAGAAAATATAGGTGTAGCAATCTTATTTGTATTTCTACCCTTGATAAGCCATGCTTATCATTCTTATCCTCTGTATAGTTATTGTTAACTCTTCCACATTTTAAATTCTTTTTACTGTGTTTTTTTTTGATAAATACAAAATAAAGAAGGAAAAAAAAATAAAATTTTTCTTTAAAATAAGTTATACTGAAAGAAATTCCAAATTTTAGACAGTAGAAATGTGTAACAGAATAAAAGACAAACAATCCACTCATTCTTTTCTGAAGGCTTATTTCTTTACCTTAGGCCTCAATAATATTTGTGTTGAGAGTATTTGAATGGATTCCCTCAGAAAACTATATAAAATATACAGCACATTCATATATGCTCAGAAATATTAAGTGTATCTTCTGCATCACTACTCAAAACTATGTATTAAAATTCCACCAAAATATTATTTAACTCATGTTTGATTCTTCAATGCCATTAAAGTAAAAGTTTTAATAAGTTTTTATCGGTTGAATTTCTGTGTTTGAATTTTCTTGATAAATTACTTAGGTTTTAGCTTATAAAAAGCTTTCTTACTAAGTAAAGATTCATTGTTTTCTCAGGAAATTATAGAAAATATATGCAGATCACAAAAATGTACATTTTTAGCTCTAAGGCTTAAGACAAGTGGTATGTTATAACATAACACCATGAAACCATTAAAAGTTGGCTGAAATAACACATTGTGTTATTATGACAAATGCTATATAGTTGTACTATTCCATAAATATTTATATGTCCATCAGATGTTGGTATATTTAATGATCTTGTATTGTTGAAGAGATGTTAATAATAAATTTTCAGTTTAGTTTATGTGCTTGAATATATGTACATTTTAACCATTATATCCCATATATCATTCTTACAGTATTTCACAGGAGTGTGATTAACAGAATAGAACTTTGTAACACAACAACAAAACCTCAGAAAAGTTTCATTCCATAATAATAATGTAGAAATATAATATTTCACATTAGGTACATACAAAGAAAGATTTATAATGCCTAGAGGGACAAATGGCAGAGATCCATAGCACACTGTTTGGAATGATGGCTATTTATTTGATGAAAACAATCTTTTTTTTTTTTAGCAGTCTGTAAATATATTTACTGATATCTTTTTTGTATTATTTTGTATTTATCAAGAAAAACAGTAAATTGAATTTAAAATGCTGATAAGTTAACAATAACTATAAAGAAAATAAAAATCATAAGCATGACTTATCAAGGGTGATAATGCAAATAATTTGCTACACATAAAATTACTTTGCGTTCAGCTTTCCCTCTGTTTTTCTTTTTCTATCCCTGTATATCCCCATTCAAGGTCTGTTCCCCCTCCCTCCACATCAGGCCATTTTTTCTTCTCCAAAATTCCCCATCCCCTCCCTGGGCAGGCTGCAGACAGTGCCATGGTCCCACTGATCCAATAAAGCTTAGTTCAGTCTCCAGTCCTGGCAAATCCAGTTTTGTCCCCCCTCCCCCAAGAGTGAGGCAGGTGTTCCTATAGTTGGAGTGGGGTTCGAAGGGTCAGTCCAGGGTGTTTCTGATCCCAAGCTGCTTAGTGGTTGTGGTTTGCAGCTTGGGCATGCTTGGCTTTTTTCTTGTTAATTTGTTTAGAGACCACTAATGAGTGAATACATCCCTGCTTATCTTTCTGGGTTTGTGATACCTTGCTCAGGAGGATATTCTCTAAATCTATCCACTTGCCTGCAAATTTTAGGATATCATTTTTTCTTACTGCTGAGTAGTATTCCTTTGTGTAGATGTACCACAGTTTGTTAATCCATTCTTCAGTTGAGGGATATCTAGGTTGTTTCCAGGTTCTTGCTATTACAAATAATGCTGCTATGAACACAGTTGAGCTAATGCCTTTGGAGTATGACTGTGCATCTTTAGGGTATATACCCAGAAGTGGTATTGCTGGGTCCTTGGAGAGATTGATTCTCAATTTTCTGAGAAACTGCCATATTGCATTCCAAAGTGGCTGAACAACCTTATACTCCCACCAACAATGGAGTAGTGTTCCCCGCCCAGAAGTGAGGAGGAGTCAGCAGGCCCCAGCGCCTGTATCCCTGCCAGGGAGAGGAGACTTGAGCTCCAGTCGGTTCCGGTTCCAGACAGGGTGCTGTCTGCAGAGAGTGTCCCAGAGCTCTCTGGAGTAGGTGGAGATAAACTCTGCCTGTCACGGTCCCCCAAGCTGCTGCTAAGGGAATTCGAAGGGCTACCCACCTCCAACTGTGTGATCACATAAGAACTGGGGACCCTGTAGGACAGACTCAGAACCCGCCCAGTGGTAAGGAGGGGTCACTGGGCCCCAGCACCTGTATCCCTGCCACGGAGAGGAGACTTGAGCTCCAGTCGGTTCTGGTTCCGGTTCCGGGACCGGGTGCTGTCTGCAGAGTGTGTCCCAGAGCACCCTGGAGCAGGCAGAGATAAACTTTGCCTGTCACGCCCCCCCCCCCCAGCTGCTGCTGAGGGAGTTTGCACAACCACCACCCCGCCTCTAATTGGTCAAACAGAAAAAGATTGAAGACTTGAAATTCAATCCCCTGCACAGTGCAGAAGTAGTGATTGAGCAGACGTTTTCCTCAGAAGTCACAGGAGGAACACAAGCCCAAGTGCCACAACTGACCAGGAGCCACCTAATCGTGAACCACTAAAGCCATGGGGAGACGCCAGGACAACCTTTTCTTTAACCTAGTAGGAAGAAGAAGCCTTGCCAGAATAGAATTTTTTTCAAAATATTTCCTGTTTTACAACTTGGCTAAAACATGGAAGTATTTCTAAAGAGATTCTTTACACCTAGAAAGATTTGTATTGAAGTAATAAATACCCTATTCTCCAGTCTGTTCAGATGGCAATCATGAAGCAATAACTTAAAATACAGAAGAAAAACATTGCAGGAAGTGAAGGGTCTGAGTCAAAGGTTTACACATATCTCTGGCATATATGAGCTAGCATTTGAGGAAGAAATGCCAGATGGTAGGGCACTGACTTGTAAACAGTTTTACTACAGTGGTTGCATGATCTTGATTCTCTCTAGAAATGTGTCTGCATTCATTAAAATGATTGGCCTTGTGCATGCATCCAGTTGAAGTGCCAGTTCAATATATATTAAAAATAAACTTGGGTGTTTACAAAATCGAGTTGTCATCAAGCTTAGTAACTGGAGGCAAAATAAGAATAGATGAAATAGGAAAATACTAAACAGAAATATTTCAAGTTTCAGGATTTTCTTCCATTAGTATAGTGCTCAGAGTCTTATCCTCTGTATAGTTATTGTTAACCCTTCCACATTTTAAATTCTTTTTTTTACTGTGTTTTTTTTTGATAAATACAAAATAAAGAAGGAAAAAAAAGACTTTATCTAATAAATAAAAATAAATAAATAAATAAATAATAAAAAAAGCACGAAAAACATGGGTGTTTCAAAGTGTTTGTTGCCTATCTAAAGAATGAAAGCTGTCTTTATCTTTTAATACAAAATGCTGATAACTTTGCTTCAATAGCAACATTTATGTTTCTTTGAAAGTGTATGGTGAGTTTTTAATTATTAAACCAATCATATTTAGCAGATGGTCAAAGAAAAGTACTTTTAAAAGTTGCCCAGAGGGTTATATAAATGAACAAGCTGAAACAGCTGGCAGCTGGTGCATGAAATCTATAATGAGAAAATGAGTACTACTGTATCCTTGTTTTCATTGTCTGGTTTAAGACACTGAACATAAGAAAAGAAGTGAGAGAGAATCAACTTATGAACTTCACAATCAGGCTGAATAGTTTATGTGTACCTAATTAGAAGAAAAAACACCTTCTGGAGTGAACCTGTGACAAATGATAAAGTTTGTGTGTGTGTGTGTGTGTGTGTGTTCAAGTGTACAAGCAAGTATACCTATATGGAGTGAGGGCACAATATGAACATGATATTGCCTTTTCTGACTAATTCAGCTGTTCTATTATAGGTGAACCTATCTATGCTTATTTTATGGTCTAAGAGAATTTTAATTGAATTAAATCAGAGAAAATTATTTGCCAGTCAACAATATTATGAACTATGATAATTTCCATATTGATTTCTTTTACCATCAATTCTTATAAGTATTAAACAATTGTAATAGCTAGAATTCCTTGAGAAACAAACAAACAAAAGATTAACATTGGTATGGCCACTTTCACTTGTAAAGCCAGCACTAAGGATAATAACAGAAGAGATGTCATGTGTCAGAAGACAGCTCCAGCTACACTGATCAGCCAGAAATACATGGGAAAACTATTTTTAAAGGAAATTATGTAACTATATTAAAACTCAAATGACTGAGGAATGAATAAGAAAACGAGATATACATTGAAATTATTTTGTCCTAGGGAAAAATTTCATCATATCGTTTCAATAGAATCGCTGACTAGAGATAACAGCATTGAGTTAAGCCAGTTTCAGAAAGAAGAATATTATATATACTCTCATGTGTCCTGCCTAGGGTTTGTAGAAATGTAAAATAAGAAATACATACATATGACATTAAAGTAGAAAAAAACTGTGTATGGGACAAAAGGACTTTTTGGAAGGCAAAAGAACAAGAAAAGTGGGGTATGGGTATAAGCTTATAAAAAGAAAGAAGTTCAACAAAACATTACAAAATCCCTCTGAAACTTAATAGTAATGATTTTACCAAATGTATCAATCCCACAAATTTTCTAGTGTGTTACCCAACAATGATTCCTTAAGAGAAGCTGTACATTTGAATTTTTAATGATCTCCATACAAACATTATAACTTGAAAGCAGTAAAGTTTTAAGTACTGAAATTAAAATATAAAATGCAACATATAAAATTATTCTCACTTTGAAAAGTTTATATTATGTTTGCAAAGTGACACTAATAGTTATTTCAAAAGGAATAATATGCAGACTTGATTTTCAAATGAAATAGTCTTGTGTTCCATATGATTTTATGTGGTCAAAATTTTCCCACAAGATTCCATAGCATAAAGTCATCAACAAATATGTGTGATTTATTCATCTTTAGCAAAAAATGTTATTTTAGTGGAGAAGGCCAGAAATTTTTTTAAAAATCTTCATCAATTAAGCTTTTACATACATAGTTGAAATACAAGGAACAGATTTGTAGGCTGGAGAACACACAATTCCAGTGCAAATCAGATACTTCATTTTATTGAACTTTATCTTATGAAGAAAGCAGTATACACTGTTCCTATCCACATGAACGTCTTTCTAAATTTTATCTTGAGCAAATGATACTCTCTTCAGTAATTTATGAAAATTAAATAATGGAGTCTGACTTTGGTCCTGAGATATGAAAGTGACTCTTTCTGTGGGTATCAAGAATAGAGAAACACAACCAAACATACAATTTTTTTTGCCAGCAAATAATTATTATAACAAATACAGTTCTGACTTTTAGCCTGATGACAGACATCAAAATAAAAATTGCAAAAATTTGAACCTTTTCTAGGATTGGACCAGATTATTGTACACTGTTCTAGCACTCAAATATATTTAACCAGCAACCCCCTCAGGACAATTCTTAGTCTAGTATATATCACCTATATAACATATCTCTCTTCTTTCATCACAATTGCATCCCCTGCAACATGAAGATGACATAGAGTCCTATTCACCTTCCATGGGTAGCACTACCCATGCACATCAAGACTCCAACACTGCCACCTGAGTAATACAGACCTTCCCCAAGTAGCACTTACTACTTTCTGGCTCCCAACATCCCCACCACCTGAGGATCTATAAGAGTCCCATGTACTACTCACAACTAACATCATCACCCTCTGCAGATACCTATCAAATCTACCAACATGAAATCTTATGTACCTTCCAGTCTTCTGATGATCTCTAACAAAAACCAGCTGTAAGAAGGATTTACTCTTGTGCTCATATGTGGCACATAGCCCTGATGACTTAAGGGCTACTTTTAGTTCACATATTAATATTGAGTGGCTGCAAGACCACCATAAACACCATTTAGCCATTTCAAAAAATAACAAATTGGAGTATCAGTAAACATTAAAACACTCAACAAAAGTGAGACATAAAACCATAATAAAAACAATATAAAATATTACTAATATGGGCTAATTTTTTAATGCCTAGTTCCCACCACAAAAACATGTAAAAGAGGAACAACCATAAAATGTATCTCCAACAAAAATCAGTATACTCAGTAAAATGTTCCTGAGAAAAGCAGCTTAGAAGTCACACAATACAATGATTTCAGAATAACAATAATAAATATGTTTGAAACTCACAGAGAATACAAGAGAATACAAATAAATGGTGAACTGATGACTAAAAATGCAAAGAAAACTAGATAATATGGTAAACAACAATTCAAGATGGGCAAAATATAGTTTTTAAAATAAATCTAAAATAAAACTTGAAATAAAAAATTCAATAACCTAAAGGAAACAAAAATGTTCAAAAAATTATCAACAATATAATGGATCAATTAAGAGAAAAAATATCAGGAAGCATTGAAAGCAAGACAGAAGAACTGGACAAATCAGGCAAAGGAAACAATAAATCTAAATTCAAATAAACATGACAACACACAAAAACTGCATAAAGGAAACATACAGAAATTCTGGGATAATTTTAATAAACTAAACCTACTAACAATAAGTATAGAAGAATAAAAATGCATGTCAAAATCAAATTTTCAACAATTTCATAAAATAAAAATTTTCCAATCTAAGGAAAGAAATGCCTATTAAGGTGCAAGAGACTTATAGAATATCAAAGAGAGGAATATAAGAGAAAATCCTCATTTTCAGATAAAAAATCAACACACTAAATGTGCAGAACAAAAAATATGGAGAACTAAAAGAAATAAAGATTAATAGACATATAAATATAGGTCTGTCAAAAATAAAAGCTGATATTTCAATTGAGACATTAAGTACCACAAGGGTTTGACAGATATTCTGAGTCTTAAAATATTGTGAATGTCATCCTATTAAATTTATCAGTCATAATTTCAAAAGGGAGAAAATTTTCCTCTATAAAGGTAGCTTAAAGGAATTTATAACCCCAGCTAGCCTTCCACATGCTATAGGATGAAAAACAGGGATAAGCATATCCAAGAAATGACAGTGATTCACTTGTTTCAAAAAGAATGTTAGTTCAGTGATTAAACAAAGGAACACTAAAAAAACAAACTTCATGAAATGAACGTATGACAGAAGCCAATTACATCTTTAAATAATTGAACATCAACAGTTTCAATTCATCAATCAAAAGACACAAAATATCAGACTGAACTAAAAATTCAGGATCCACTATGTTTCTGCTCTCAGAGACACACATTATCAATGTATTGTGAAGGGATGGGCAAAGGTTTTCCAATGAAATAGAATCAGTAAATAAGGTGGTCTTGTTAATGCATTACATTTAGTCTGATTTCAAACCAAAAGTAATTACAAGGGATATAGTTGGCCATCATAGTAGTAAAGGTCATAAACTGTGAAGTAGACTTTGCCATATTAAATGTATATGTACATTAAATTTGTATATATACAATTTTAGGAAGTAAACATGTATAGACATAATGTAACAGATAGATCCTCACATATTAATAGTTGGTGACTTCACTTTCTATACTTTACTTTCACCAAAAAACAGATCATTCAGTCAAAATAAAATGAACAAAGAAATCAAAGCTAAATGAAATCATAGACCAAAAGGAACTAACAAATAACTAAACTTCCACTAAAGTAGGGGAAATATTGGGAAACAAAGCATCCCTAAGTAAATCAAGGAAATTTAAAATAATTCTTTGTATCTTATCCAAATACAATGGAACACATCTAAATATCAACAGTGACAGAAGCTATAGAAGATTCATCAACAATGGAAAATAAACAATGCACTATTAAATTATGCATAGATTTAAAAATATAATTATGCACTTTAAGGCATTACAAAAGAACAAATGGAATTTCTAACACAAGAAAAGAAGAGGAATAATCAAAATTAGGACAGAAAATTAAAAAAGTATAAAACTACAATGAATTAATGAAGTAAAAGGGTTTGTTGAAAAGATTAACAAGATGAATAAACCTTCAGCCATATTATCAAGAATAAATACAAAAGACCAAAATTAATAAAATTAAAATATCTTCAACAAATTGTGTTGGCATAATTAGATGGTAGTGCATAGAAAAATGAAAATAGATCCAAACCTATCGCCTTGCACAAAACTTAAATCCAAGTAGATCAGAAACCTCAACATAAACCCAGATATATGGAACTTGATAGAAAAATGTGATAAGTACCCTCCAAAGCAGTACCACTAGTGACCATTTCCTAAATATAACACCAGTGGCAGAGACACTGAGAACAACAATCAATAAGTAGGACCTCCTGAAACAGAGAAACTTCTGTAAGGTCAAGGATACAGTCAATAAGACAAAACAACAGCCTACACAATAGAAAAAGATTTTTAATAACCCTACAAGTGAAAGAGGATTGATCTCTAAAATATATAGAGAACTCAAGAAAATAGAGCCCCAAACCTTTAAAAACTCAATTAAAAAAAGGGGTTCTGAACTAAAAAGGAAATTCACAACAGAAGAAATACAAATAGCTGAAAGGCACATGAGAAAGTACTCAACATCTTTAGCCTTCAGAGAAATACAAATCAAAACAACTTTGAAATACTACCTTATACCTGTCATAATGCCTAAGATTAAAAACACAAATGACAGTCTATGCTGGAGAGAATCCAGAGCAAGAGGAACAACCCAATGTTGTTGATGGGAGAGTAAACTTGTTCAGCCACTTTTGAAGGCGGTATGGCAGTTTCTCAGAAAATTGGGAATCAATCTCCCCAAGGACCCAGCAATACCACTATTGGGGATATACACTAAAGATACACATAAACATTCCAAAGGCATTAGCTCAACTATGTTCATAGCAGCATTATTCGTAATAGCAAGACCATGAAAACAACCTAGATGCCCCTCAACTGAAGAATGGATTAACAAACTGTGGTTACATCTACACAATGGAGTATTACTCAGCAGTAAGAAAAAATGATATCCTAAAATTACAGGCAAATGAATGTATTTGGAGAATATCCTCATGAGCGAGGTTTCACAATCCCAGAAAGATAAGCAGGAGACATACTCACTCACCAGTGGACTTTGAGAGAGAGAGAGAGAGAGAGAGAGAGAGAGAGAGAGGTCATTGTACACAAGAGCTCAAGGCTAGAATATAGCTAAATGACATAGTGCCTCACTTCTGCATTGATGGCCTCTGGTATGGGTGAGGAAATGCTTGTTAAAGGTCTGGCCACAAGGAGTTGAAGTATGCTCCAGTAAGTAAATGAGCAGCATGAATGGATGTTTTTGTAAAGGGGAGGTCATGAGAGTGGGCATTAATCTGTGAGGTCTGATAACTGAGTTGGATGGGGTGCATGATATAAAATCACCAAATAAATAGATAGATGATAGATAGATAGAACTACAAACCAAAAATAAATAAATTAATAAAGAGAGAGAGAACATCCAAAGTGCACTTTCTTGGTGACTTTTGATTGCCTTCTCAGTCAAGGTCATTAGCCTAGGCTAGCCCTGAACCTGCTACGTAGCCAAGGATGACATGGAACTTCTATATCTCTTGCCTCCATCTCCCAAGTGCTGGAATTATAGGCATGTGTCCCCACATCCTGCTTCTGCAATGCTGGGAACTGACCCTAGGTAAGCTCTCTGCCAACAGAGTCACAGTTCTTCATGATTATAGAATGTACATTCTATTCACTATATTTGCTATGCTATATAATTATCACAAAGTAAGTTATCACTAAGTAAAACTGGATTCCTTCTTGAAATTAAAAATAAAAATAAAATAAAAATAATATATTACCAAACATATCAGAGGAATGCAAAAAACTTTAAGGACATACTTCCAAAACATATATTTTACCAAGGTGGAAACACTTAAAGAAGCATAAAACATAACCAAATTTCTATAAAAAAATAGTTTAAATATATCCACTGAATGAAAATAAAACAATTATCAATCTTTACAAAAGGTCAGGTACTCATAGACTTACTAAAGTATTCTTCAATACTTTAAAGGAAAATTAAGGCTCATTCTTCTCAAACTATTCTATAAAATGGTAAAGAAAATCATGCTTGTAAATTATTAGCAGAGTCAGAGTTAAGCAGATTACAGCTCCTAGGCTGCCTGTCCAAACAATCCCTCTCTGGGATTAGAGTCACACCCAAGGGTGTGATCACAGACTCATGCCAGCAGACAGGCCCTAGGCTTTAAGTGTGAGGGGCCTCCACTAGCAACCCCTAAAAAGGGGACTTTGCACAGCCAGGCCCCGCCTCCAGGGCGATCTGCATCATCACAGAAGAACTGAAGCCTTTCAAATTCAGACCCCTGTCCAGAACAGAGTCAGAGATCCAGCAGATCCATTGCTGAGAGCAGACAGGAGACACACAAGCCCTCTTGCCACAACTGACTAGGGGCTGACTAATTGTGAACAACTGAAGCCATGGGCAGACGCCAGTGCAAAAATACACATAACAATATAAAGAACAAGGCACCACCAGAAGAAGCTGATGACTTTAAATACCAAGACCTGAACAGAGCAATGAAGAGGAAACAGAAGGAAACAAAAATACAAACACCCTTATGAAGATTATAGAAGCCTTAAAAGAGGATATGAAAAAGTCTCTTAAAAAAATAGAAGAGGCCGCCGGGACCGGTGCCCTCTGCGGCGTCCCAGCACACTCTGGAGCAGGGGGCAGCTGAACTATGCACCTGGCCACACCCACAGCTCCTGCTGCTGCTGAGGGTATCTGCAAGGATCCCTACTGCGACCCCGAACTGAGTGAACTGAGCAAACCAACTGCAGGGGTCTCTGAGGGGTGGATTCGAACCCTGACCAGAGGTGAGGAGGGTTCGGCAGGCCTCAGCGCCTGTATCCTGGCCTGGGAGGGAGAGTTGAGCTCTCA
>PVIH01031264.1:0-11066 GCA_004025045.1 Sigmodon hispidus | reverse complement strand
ACGTCATAGGAATGGAGACGAGCTGGGCGTGGTTAACTGAAAAGGATTCCGGAAGTAGACCTTCGAGGGAGGGGACCAGGACAGGAAGTCGTCATTCTCTCACGAGAGTTCCCCGACCGAGTGCGCAGTTCGCTCCAGCTGCCCGGGAGTTCGGACGTACGGCATGGGGATGAAGAATCTTCCTTAGAAAGGCTCCGGCACGCTGCAACCTCATCCTGTCATCTTCTCTTAAAACCGGCTCTGTTTTGTAAGCTATTTTCTCCAAATAAACCCTGTTTATAAACATATCTCAGGGCGGATTTTTACCGCGATACATGATCTTCTTCAGAGACCTTGGGTCACTGTTAGGATCTGGGAGTCTCTGTCTAATAAAATGCTTTTAAATAAACATTTTAAATGCCACATTTTGCAGATCTCTGAAATATGAGGGTTGCCCAGGTATATCTGAATAGAAAAACTTTGTTTCTAGTTACTTATAAACTCAACTCTGAAAACTTATACAAGGGACTAAATAAAGCTCATCCATGTAATTAATCACATCAGTACTTAGCATGGCTACAATGAAAGAACTTTGATTATTTATAGGAATGACTGACTGCTTATGTTTCCTAACAACCTTTAATATGTTAGCAGCTTTCATAAGACTAGGACTTTACAATTTATTTCTGCCAGGTTTAGCCCTAAAAACTATGTTATTGAATTGAAACTTTTCTTAGTATCAAAAGTAAAAACTTTAATATGACTCAGTTTATCCAAATAGATTAATATTAACAAAGTTAGCTAAGACAAGGAGTCTAGAAATACATTCCTGAGCCTGGATATACCTTGAGTAGGGAGAGAAATTTTCTAAGACACTGGCTTTCAACTTTCTCAGTGTTTCGACTTTTTAATATACTTCCCTATATAGTAGTGACCCCTCTCCATTACAATTTTTTAACCTCAGAAGGATGGAAACTCAAGGCTTATTGCTTCTTTAGTCTGGAAGAAGACAGAATAAACAGAGAGCTTATTAGGATTAAGAAATGTATTTTTTAACCTAGACACATTTTTCTAAACAATAGTTATATTCACACATACAGAGAGTTGGATCCAAGTTACATATATACAGATTTAAAGCTAGCTTACATTCACACATAGTTAAATCTAAGTCATACACATGTCCATATAACTATACATATGTCATAAACATTTTGCAGTGAAGAATCATCAGCTATTTCTAAGACAAAGAAAACCAAAAAGTATTAACCCAATATGGATAAACTTTTAACTTATTTTACAGTTTCTTTTTAAATTCAGTATCTGAAGGTATAAAAAACCACAGCAAATAAAATCCACATCACCTCTGGCCTTCTACAACATTCTATGTACCTTCAGTCAGTTCCTCTGATTCCTCAGACATTTTTTCTTCAGACAATTTTTTTTTGTCTATTATCTCAGTCTTCTGCCTTCTCTATCATTTTCTGGACAACATAAAAACTTCTACCAAAGTCTTTCTTGCAGTTTTCTTTAGTAGTCTAGAAAATATTGTATGTCTACAATATTTTAAACAAGAGCAGAAACATGCATTCACTGTAGCAACATACAACCAACATGAAGCATCTGAAACTAGCAGTAGGTTTTTTTTCTTTCTATCTTAACTAATAATAATTTGTAACCAACCCCCTAAAAGATGACAAATATTTATAGCCCATTGTATCTGAATGATCAAAGCGGCCCTGGCTACAGTGTTGTAACACAGTCCTGGGGTAGCTCAGCAACCATAGGCAGTGACTCTCTGCTCTTGGAGTCAAATTTTGGTCAGGTTTGGAGATTAGCCCCCAGGGCAGGTCATGCAAGCTCCACCTTCCAGCATGGGTGATGAAGGCAAGCATAATGGGAACAAAAGGTTGCTAACCTTAACAAAGATGGCTGCCAGACAGGTGGCTGACTAAAGATGGCAATGGTGGCAATCCAAAATCCAATCATGTCATATGTTTTTAAATGTACTCATGCATAGATTTTTAATTATAATAAATTTTAACCTTGTTTAATAAATTTAATAATTTCTATCATTGTGTCAGTATTATCCGTATAAAAAACCATTTGAATCCCTGGTAAGTTCTGATTTCTGACCATAAGTGTAGTCATAGCAGCTGTGGGTGCTGACTGGCTGCTATTGGCAACAGAAATATAAAAAATATTTAAACCATTTCTGTCTCACCTTTATGCTTTTAACAAAGTTAAAAACACATCAGAACAGCATTATAACTTTCTTGAGAAACAGACAAGACTTCCCAATGAGACAAACAAAACTTCTAACCAGTAACAGAACCAGATGGGCAGGTAACATCCCACTATATTGACACCCAACTTCTCATCCCCACTAGTGACACTTGCATCCCTGCAATAAAACACAGAAAACAGATAACTGTGACACACACACACAGTCCTGGCAGGAGCAACCTCCAAATCCCTTCCACTGTCCACATGATGCCAAAGGTTGGCCATGCACAGTTTCCATCTGGAGTGATGAAACACACACACACACACACACACACACACACACACACACACACACACACACATAAGTACAAACATTAAACATGCACTGCGGCCACATTCCTCACACACCCACACATTCATCTCCAGGAACATACTCAAGAGACTAAAAGGACCACCAGCCTGGCCAAAATATTTACATAGATAAAGACAGACAGCGCAGTGGGGCACACTAAAGGGGCAATGGGTAGTTTCCAGGAGACTCCTGTGCAACTCCTCAACAGCATAGCACCAGCAGCACACACCAGGCACTGATCCATTTCTCCTTTCTGTGTGGGGAAAATCCATGTGCTGGTCTTCCCCTGATGGGTCTGCTTCCAGGCTGTGGTCCAGGGTGGGGAGTTCCCACAGAGTCTCAGTGGGTCCTGGCCTGGATAGAAGGGCTGGTGGCTGTGGCACCTTATGGTACAAACAAGAGACAACCAGGACAAAATGGAAGGACAAGGGCCCATAATAGAGTGACAGAGCACTGGGGGACCCTCTCAGGTCCCCAGGGTTCCAGATAAAAGAGGAGACAAAGACAATTAAAGTGACAACCTTACCCAAAGTTTCCAGGACAAAGCCAAAGCAATCTCTCTCCCTAAGGGAAGGAAGATACCCAAAGACACTCCTGAGTTGGAAACCGGACCTTTCTGTTCCTGGTGGGGGGGGGTTACTGAAAACAAATAGCCATTCCATGGATGACCTCCAACAGAGGGGAACCTTCACTCCAGCAGGTTCCCTCACTCAAAGTAGGGTTTGGAAACATCTCTCTACCCTCCAGGATTGCTGTCATGGGCACATCAGCTGCAGTGACCCTCAAAGTTCACTAGAAATCGGCTGAGACAAAAAATGAAAGTAACAAGGACAAACACAAGAATGAGCACTCTTACCAATTTGTAGCCAAAAAGACCTCTGGACCCTCAGGGGTCTCTGGAAATCCCGGACAAGCCCCCAAAATCTAATGCCCAAAGTTCAATCCCCCAGAGAGATCACCAGAGACAGAGATGTCCAAAATGCAACAGCAAGGTTTATTATCAGTGAGATACAAGCCAGACAGGGAGCTTGTTCCCCAAATCTGATGTGCAGTGCAAGGAGGAGCTGAGCTCCCCAAGTTACACAAGTTTTTGTGGGCAAAAACCACAAGGCAAGGTTACTTGGGGTCAAGGGTGCAAATGTGATGCTGATTGGTTCATGCTTAGGGAGTTTTTACAGCTTAACATTCCCGGACCCCACCTGGGTGGGGTGGCCATTTCACTGCTTTAAGGTTGAATCATCCAGGTGTCCTTAAATAGTACTCAGCTTATTCTTTCTTGGAACTGGGCAAGCCCCAGCCAGGAATGTGAAACCGAACCCTATTTTACCTTTATACTACAAAATGACTACTAGAATACAAAATGGGGTTCCTTGAGCTAAGGTTACTCTCTTCAGTTTTCTCTTCAAAGCTGCTGTTGACAATGCATCTGAATCTTTTAAAGCTGGTGCCCTACTAAACTTTCCAGTCAAAATCTACATTTGGAAGAAAGATATGAATATATAGAGAGTCTAAAGAAAATACATCATTTGAAGACATTTATCAGCTATTAGTATGATATTTTGTTTTTTATGAAATTAAGAAATGAAAAACTATTGAAGAAAAATATTTGGCCATAAAGGAATATCAAAGACTCATAATCTATTTTATGTTTTCTAAGCATCTAAACTGACTTTTAGGCAGAGTTTGAAAATGGAAACAGAATTAAGAGCATCTCATATGCAAGCTGCTTAGATGTCATCTAGCTGTCAGAAGTGGTCTGATGCAGTTAAGCTTTGCATGAATGACAGATGGTTTGTGTCTTCCAAACATTATCACTATACATGAGCCTTCAACTAACTTAAATATTTGAGATGGAGCTTCCCAGCTGACCATAAATTAAGAGCCCTACCTCCTGAGTAGCTGAGATTTAAGACATGTGCCAATGTGTGCTTGGGGTGGACCTAAAGTTACAAGCATCATTTTGGCATTCAAGCACTATAGCCATCGTCAGTGTTTGAAGGAACAACAAGTATTCTAGCACCATCAAGCTAGGCCACTTTGATTCTCTTAGAATATAAATTTAAGTGGTAAAGTTCTTTCCTCATGAAGAAATACTTGCCTAAGCCTTTGCAGTTTGCTTCTTTGTTTATTCATATTGAAAATCATCCTAAAGATACAGAAAGGCTCCCAGTTCTAAGACAGACAGATTCCTTTCTCTGAGACATTTGTGAGCATATTGCAGATGTAGACTGTCACTTTCTGAGTAATGTGTATTTCCCACAGGTCAAAATATTCTGCCTAACCATCACATATTCATAATCAGAAAGCTCATGCCCTTTTCATAATCCTAATCACTTAATCCTAATAATCTTTTCAATTTTTCCTACTTGTCTATGGGGCCAAGAACAGTTTGACCACATAGCAATGTAAGTCTCCTAACAGTTTGGCTACATAGCTGTCACCACTGGCTTAATAAAAACCAGCTAGATAACAGACCTAAGTCACAGTTTTCTGGCAGAACCTGGTAGTTTCAGGAAAAGCCATAAAGGGACATCACTTAGGGATAGGCTATCATCTAAGGAGAAATATCTGATATTTCAACCATTAGATAAGACTAGATAAGATCACCCTATGTCCTGTGCCCAGCATGCATCTTCCCCCTTCCCCACCCCAAGATCTCACTAAGACACTTCTAAACAAATGTCAGTCAATCAGTGTCCTGAATCTTAGAAATACCCTCACCCTAGTCTCAATTGTGATATAAAAAAACCTACCCCACCCAGGCTGGGCACTCTCTGCTCTCACTGCTGTGTAGGACAGACAACAAGGTCAAGCTTCAATAAAGTCTTTTGTGGTCCCTGAGGTTTGTGCATAGGATGGCATTCTTTATAAAACAGAAAGATGGATCCAGATCCATGTATTGTAATTAATTCTTACAATTCCTAAAGTTGAAAACATTCCTCAGTCTTTATTTGACTGCACCAACCTTGAATTTTTTTGTCTATGATGTCCTTCAGTGGATGCCAGAGTTCAGCTCCAGTGGGGTCCACGTGCCAAAGAGGAGGTGTGGACTTGGCAAAAGGAAGGAGGAGACTGACATGATCGAGGGTGAATAGTGATGGTTGCTGTTTTATTGAAAAAAGGTCATACTTTTATTTCTATAATTTCACAAAGGATTAGAAAGGGGTCTTGTGAGCACGGATTGAAGAAACTAGCATTGATCTTGACAAGTTAGAAGGCACCACAGCCATACGTTAGTGAAATCGACACAAGTTCCTCTTGCCAGAGGTAAGGAAAATTATTCCCTCTGTAGCAAGCTAGAACTTTCTTCAAGCCCCAGAGGAATGGGGACTTTTGTCTAAATTCCTGTTCTTTGGGAAAGGACTTTCTCAGAGCACGAAATATTCCATTACAGATTATTGCATTTATTGTGTGGCTCAGTTTATCTAAATAACTGAAGCCTAAAGTTTGCATAGACAAATATTACTGTGAACCTGAGTAGACCTTGGGAATTTATAAATCCTGATTATCAAATAAACCTTATTTATCAAGCATATGTTACTTATCCAAGTTTTTGAGAAGCTTGGTGTTAACTTGTATAGAAGTTGGCAGAATTACCACACTATATGATTCCATGCTATTGGGGAGTTTTTCCAAAGAATTACTTTGTTTAAAGAGGCTCCATTTAATACATTTTCACCCTTCAAAACCCGCACAAAATTTCCCACAGGAAAAGGCATAAGAAAACTCTCACAACATATAGCTGGAATCATTAAAAATGCAAGTAAAAGCTGCTGGAGAATTGTGATCCTCAAAGTCGAAATGCTGGAACTTTGTTAAGGAACAATGATTGCCATGTAGCTTGACAGCCAAAGATACATTTTAAGTATCTTAATTATTATGACTTAGAAATCTATGAAATAAAAATCCTCTGATCTGCAAGCACCTGTCCTAAGTTTAGATAGTTCCTGTGTGGGGCCCAGAACAGCTTGATCACACAGGAATATGGGGCCCAGAATATCTTGAACACACAGGAATGTGGGACCCAGAAAATCTTGAACACACAGGAATGTGGGGCCCAGAACAGGTATGTGGTGTTCAGAAGAGCTTGGCTATACAGCTGCCATGACAGCCTAATAAAAACCAGCCAGACTGTAGGTCTGAGAGTCTCTTACTGACAGCACCTGGTAATTCCAAAAAAAAGTGCAAAACCAACACCACCCAGGGAAAGGACAATACCTAAGGGAAAGTATCTGATATTCCAAACATCTAGTTGAGATATAGTCCTTGAGCCCAGCACACACTTATTCCCCTTGATCTTGCTAAGATACCCCTAGGCAGATGTAAGCCAATCAGGGTCCTAAACCCTGGAAATCTCCTAACTCTATCTTCTACTATTATAAAACCCCTACCCTGTTCAAGCTTAGTGTTCTCTGCTCTAACCTCTGAGTCAGACAGAGAGTCTAAGTTTAAGCTTGAATAAAGGCTCTTTGCTTTTACATACAGGATTTGGTCTCTATGGTAGTCTTTTGAGGGTCCCCTCCATCTGGGCAGAACATTTAGGGGTTTGTCTGGGATTCCCTAAAATCCACCAGGACCACTGTCTATAGCGTTTGAAGCTGGCCAGTAAGTATTCTTGACTTACTTTCATGTTTTTCATGTGTTCTGTGTCTACTTGTATTTTGTGTTTACTTTTATTTTGTATCTTTGGGGATATCCTTTTGTATTTTGGTATTTTGTTTTGTAAGTGAGGATATCCTTTTGTAAATTTGTAAATGAGCCTTTTGTAAGTGAGCCTCAGGTTTCTAAGTACCTGCAATGACATATGTAGAAGGCCCAAGTCCATTTTGGTTAATTTGTATTTGATTTGGAAGCCGGCATCTCAGTTTTGGTTTTGTCTTCAGGTGCCAGGAAGACTGTTTTGTTGTCTTGTATGTTATAATTTTGTTTGTTCTTTTCCTGATTTAATGAAAACTGTAGACTCTTATTCTAAGATCTTTAAGTCTAACACTGTTTCCCTGGGGAAAGTTTTCTTTGCCATTTGGTTGGAATGTCCTGTCTATATAAATGTGTGAATGTATGAGTAATGTCGCAGTATGAGTGTTTAATGCCTGGACCTGTGTGTGTGTGTGTGTGTGTGTGTGTGTGTGTGTGTGTGTGTGTGTGTGTGCATGTGTGTTGTGACTCCAGATAAAAACTGTACATGATCAGTCTTTGGGGCTGGATGGCCAGCAGAAGGGACAGAGGGTCCTTTTGGTTGAAAAGGATTCTCAGGATGCTCCTGCCAGATTATGCTACCTGATAGACAGAACTGTCTATGCCGTAGTTATCTGTTTTTGTGTTTCATTTCAAAAAGACAGGTGCCACTGGGACAGGAATGGAAAATGTGGGTTGCTTTCCCGCTTCCTTGCCCCTTTGCTTTCTTGCCCGGAGTGCAGCCAATTGCTCATGGGGATGGCTTTGCACTTGGCATGCGGAAGAGAAAAATGGCTGGCCAGCACTGTGACCTACTGCAGCTTTGTCGTAACAATGTATGGAGATTTTACCCAGCCATCCAGCTCTATTTTTGGTTGGAAAGTTCTGCTTGTTTTGTTGGAAAGTTTTGTCTGTTTTCTGATGTGTCTGTCAGTTTTGTTGCAAGCAAGGAGCTGAAACAGAAATGGTTTAAATATTCTTTGCTATCTTTCCTGTGACAACAGCCAGTCACCATCCACAGTTGCCGTGACTGCATTTATGGTCAGGGCTCAGAATTTACCTCTGAGCACTAGTCACTGAATTCAAGTTAGCAGGAGTTCAGATGGCTTTTTTTAAAAAATATGGATAATGTTAAAATTGTTTATACTGTTCTTTATTGAAAATCTGCCTCTGCCTCTAGAATTAGATTATGGATTTTCCTTTGCTAAACCCAGGCATGCTTTTTTTTTTTTTTTAAAAAAAAAAAGATTCCTCTATGTTGCTCTGTTAATCTGAGCTCCTGACACAGTGATAGGGGGAAAAACAGAATACCCCCCCCAAAAAAATTAAGTATGGTGTACGTGAACATTCTGTACCTTGAATTTTATAAACTTATTTTGTTAAATATGATTAAAAATCTGTTAATGTAAAAAATTAATACTAGCAATACTAGAAATTTATAATTAAAAACCTATGTGTGGGTAAATTTAAAAGAACCATATGACCTGATTCCACTTTAGATTTCCACCATTTTTAGCCAACCATATAACTAGTTGCCATTTTGCTAGAATTAGAGAAAATGAACATCATATGATTCCATTATCTTTAATCAGCCACATTTTGGGGTTAATAACCATCTTTTGTTCCCATGCTGCATGCCTTCTCCACCCATACTGGAATGGGGCTCCCAAAACCTATCCTGGGGGCTGCCAACCAAACCTGACTGAGGTTTGGCTCTGAGGGGAGAGAGTCAATGGTTGTTGAGCTATGGTAGCTGTGTTATATCCAGAACTGCTCTGATCATCTAGATCCAGTGGGTTGTAAATATCTGTCATCTTTTAGAGGAGTTGGTTACAAATTATTGTTGGTCAAGATAAAAAAACCTACTGCTAGTTTTATATGCTTCTTGTTGGTACAGTATTATTGTTGTTATGGTATGTGCATGTTTCTGTTATTATTTAAAATATTGTAGTTATAAAATTTCTTCTAGACTAACTACACAGAGAAACTACAAGAAAGATTTGTTTTTGTGTTGTCCAGAAAATGAGAGAGAAAGGAGACTGGAATAATAAAGAGAGGAAAGGGGAAAGAAAAATTTGTCTGAAGAATCAGGGGGACCAACTGAAGGTATTAGAATGTTGTAGAGGGGCAGACATGATGTGGGCTATGTTTTGTGGTTTCTCAAACCTGCAGATACTGAATTTCAAAAGAAACTGTAAAATAAGTTAAAAATTTGTCTATATTAGGGTAATATGGGTTGATTTTTTTCATTTTAAAAATAGCTGATGATTCTTCACCGCAAAGTGTTTATGATATATTTTTGTTATATGGATAAGTATGAGACTTAGATCTATGTATAAATGTAACTATTGTAGCTAGTTTTAAATCCATATATATATGTATATATATACATATATATATATAACTTGGATCCAACTCTGTGTATGTGTGAATGTAACTATTGTTTAGAAAGACATGTCTAGGTTAAAGACTACATTTCTTAGTCCTAATGAGCCCTCTGTTCACTGTATCTCCTTCTAGACTAAGAAAGCAACAAGACTCAAGAATTTTGGTTTGAAAACAATGCTGGTTTAATGAGATATTAAGACTGTACCTTGTTCTTACAGCTAAACTTTGTAATTTAAGAGTCAGCCAGGTGATAATGGTTTTAAAGACATGAAGGTCTTGGAACAGCTTGAGTTCATGAGTTTCCACCTTTTGGGGGTTAAATAATTTTTATAGGGGAAGCCTAGGACCACCTGCGTGTCAGATGTTTGCACTGAAATTCATCAGAATGAGAAAACTGCAGTTGTGAAATAGTAATGGGGGATCACCACCACATGGGGAACTATATTACAAGGTCAAAGCATTGGGAAAGTTGAAAACCAGTGACTTAGGTAACAGGCTGAGATAAACTCTGCCTGCTACGGTCCCCCCAGCTGCTGCTGAGGGAATTTGCATGGCTATCCACCTCCAGCTGAGCAAACAGATAAGGACTGGGGACCCTAAAGGACAGACTCAGACCCCGCCCAGAGGTGAGGAATGGCCAGCAGGCCAGAGCACCTGTATCCCTGCCAGGGAGGGAGAGTTGAGCTGCCATCGGTTCCAGTTCCAGTTCTGGGACCGGGTGCTGTCTGCAGAGCGTGTCCCAGCGCACTCTGTAGCAGGCAGAGATAAACTCTGACTGTCACAGTCCCCCCAGATGCTGCTGAGAGAGTTTACACAGCCGCCACCCCGCCTCCAATTGGTCAAACAAAGAAAGATGGAAGACTTGAAATTCAGTCCCCTGCACAGTGCAGAAGTAGTGATTGAGCAGACCTTTTCCTCTGAGCTGACAGGAGGCACCCAAGCCCGAGTGCCACAACTGACCAGGAGCTACCTAATCGTGAACCACTGAAGTCATGGGCAGGCGGCAGTGCAAAAATTTACAAAATAATATAAAGGACAACAATGTAACTCCAGAAGAAAGTGGCGATCCTACAAATACAAGACCTGAACTGAGCAATGAAGAGGAAACAGAAGGAAGCAACACCAAAAATTCCTTTTTGATGATATTCGAAGCTCTCAAAGAAGATATGAAAAATAGCCTTAAAGAAATAGAAGAAAATACAAACAAAAAATTGAAAGAGATGAACAAATCTATGAAAGAAACATGCCAGAAACTAAAAGCTGAAATAGAAGCAATAAAAAAAGGCACAAAATGAGGCAAAGATGGAAATAGAAAACCTGAAGAAAAAAGCTGGAACCACAGATACAAGCATAACAAACAGAGTTCAAGAGATGGAAGATAGAATCTCTGAAGTGGAAGACTCAGTAGCTCAAATAGATATATCAGTCAAAGAAAATAGTAAAACTAAAA
>PVIH01031263.1:0-11067 GCA_004025045.1 Sigmodon hispidus | reverse complement strand
CCTGAATTCCAGATCCTCCTGTCTCCACCTTCTGAGTTCTAGGATTACAAATATGCACCACCACACTCAGTTTATATGGGTACCAGGGAGGGAATTCAGTCTCACACATGCTAGACTAGCTATCTACCATATGAACTATACCCCTAGCCCTTGTTGCTTGTTTTCTCTTTGTTCAGTTACTATCCCTTTCCTCTTTTCTTTTGGGAAATAGGTTTCATCTCATTTTTTTATATATGGGTGTTTTGCCTACATATATGTCTGTACACCAGATGTATGCCTGATGCCCAGAGAAGAACATCAGATTTCCTTTAGAACTGGAGTTCCAGAGGGTTGTGAGCTGCCATATGAGTACTGGGAGTTCAATGTTGGGCCTCTGGAAGAGCACCTTTAACTACTGAGCCTTCTTTCCAGCCCCTGATTAAGATTCTAAAATCCCAATATATCTCTTTTTTTAGTGTATTAGTTGTAATTCCTTGGGGTAATAGGGATGGAACCCAGGGCTTTACACTCACTAGATAGAACTGTTTATTAAGACAAGGTCTCTCTATGTAGCTCTGGCTGTTCTGGAACTCATATGTAAACAAGGCTGGTTTTGAATTCACAGAGATCTGCCTGTCTCTGCTTTCAGAGTGCTGAAGTTAAAGGCATGTGGCACCATGCCTCCCTGATAGAACTTGGAAAGCGTATATTTTACTTTCTTTTGACCTTTGTGTTTTGCCACTCATTTCACCTTGAATTATGTTATAAACCTTATGATACATTGTGATTGATTATTTTTGTCTAGTATTCTTCAATTATCATTTAAAATAGAATTAGATAATAAGAAAAAGACCTTACATAGTTATCCCTTAAGCTTATTCTTTTCAGTGCTATCCATTCCCTTAGGCACATTCCATCAGTTTCATTCCATATTCCCAATTGGGATCATTTTCCTGTTCCTGAAAGGCTTCATTTTATACATCTTCTGATGCAGGTCTGCTGGTGATGAATGCTCTTGGCTTTTATGTGTCTAAAAAGCCATCATTTCATCTTCGTTTGTGAAAGGCCTATCCATTGGACAAAGATCTCCACACTGATAGTTCCTGTTCTCTGTTAGTCTTTGAAAGGCACTATTCCAATGTCCTCTGTCTTCCATTTTTACAGCAAGAACTCTCTCATCCTTTGTTCCTTTGAATGTCTTATATCCTTTATCCTCTGGCTGCTGGTCCCAATCTTCTCAGCATTATGTGTTTACTTTCCCCTCTAGGTGCTTTTAGTATTTTCTCTTTATCAATGATTTTGAGCAATTTGATTTTGTTGTGCTTTATCTTGGTTTTATATGTCATAAGATTTTTTGAGCTTTTCGAATCTGTAGGTTGGTATTTTTATCTAATTTTGAAAATTTTAGCATTATTCTTTTAAATAGTTGTTTGGTCCCCCACTCCTCTCAAGAACTACAGTTGGATGTGTATTGAATTGCTTGAAATTGTCCCACAGCTCACTGATGTTCTTTCTATTTTTAAAATTATTTTTCTGTATGTGCTTCATAGTGGATAATTTCTACTGCTCTACCTCTGTGTTTATTATTTTTCTGCAATGTCTCATTTGATATTAATCCCATTTGGTGTATTTTTTTACCTTACACATTATAGTTTCCATCTCCAGAAGTTTAATTAGGGTCTTTTCAGTATCTTTGATGTCTCTAGTAAATTCTCTGAACATACATAACACAACTTCTAACAAAATGAAAAGTTCCAATAAACTTGCATGTGGCCTATGATGATTTAGCATCTGTGCCACTTATGATGCTATCAGTGTTTGAGGTTTTGGCCAGATGTTTCCAGGTCCTTGGCTTCTTATTCAAATAACTGAAAATAGGAGTTTACAACAAGAGCAAAATAACTTGATTTAGAGGAAAATGCAAGTCATAGGAAGATATACTGTCAAGACTAACAGTGCAGCACATGAGTATACTCAAAAGCGTGGATTATTGTTCAAGGCTTTTTTTTATGAGAAGTAGGAGTACTTACTAAAGAGTGTAGTTTGCATGGTCTGTTTTTATTGATAGAATACATTAAATGATATTTTCCTGTGGCTCATATGCATCTGATTTTAATTATATATGTGTGCCTAATTGTGAAGACATGCAAGAGACAAATACGATTTTCTCCCTAAAAGATTTCTAGAGGACACAGTTGTGCCTTACTGCACATGCACTCAAAACTAGTTCAGGCCAAATGAGTCTTTCCATTCTTCATACCTGGATACATTGGGAATATATTGAAATCAAAACTGCCCTAAGTTGATTGTTACCAGGTGTAAGGCAATTCATACTATTTTTCATGGATGGAAATATGTGTACCCCAATGGAAGTTGGGGAGTAAATAGGGAGCTGAAATTGCTAGGTGCATTGTTTAGTGGGGGTATGAGTGCATAGTACATGCAGGTGAAGGAACTAGGTTGTCAAGTAAGTGTATCATTATAAGAATCGGGTGAGCATAACATAACCCAAAACCAAGTGAAGGTCATAGGATGCTTTCCTGCCTCACTTGAGTGGCTTCCATTGATGGAGTATCATGCCCACTCTAGGTTGTGTTTTCCTGCTTGTTTGCATGCCAAATAATGTGAATTTCATCTTCCTTTGTGCTGGATATTTTTGCATCCCTTTAATCCTTAAAACTAGCTGTGGGATAGAATTATATTACATGGGAAAAAGAGTTTATCCCTTAGAAGTCTTTTAAGATTTGTTATGTGAATCTGGAGTACTATTCAATCTAGAGTTAATTATTTCCCATTACTGAGACAAGACCTTCTTGAATACTGTAACCAATGTTTTGTGAATTATGAATTATTCCATTCTGGCTGGTGGAAACAAGCAATATTATTGGCCCCATGTGACTCTTGTGTTTCCTTTAATGGCTTTTTCTTTGCCTTGAAGTATTGTTTTCTGATGTGTGTTAATCAGAGCTTTGCTGACTGCTAGAGTATCTGCAGATCTCCAGAGTATCTTTGTGTGGCTTTCTCCTCTTCTGGATTGTGACCTGTGACTTCTAGTTACTTAAGAGTACCTGGACTATCAGTTTCATCTTCTTAATTTATGAAGTCTGCTGGTCTTCCCATAACTTCCTTCTCCTTGTGTT
Source organism: Sigmodon hispidus (assembly GCA_004025045.1). NCBI lineage: Eukaryota > Metazoa > Chordata > Mammalia > Rodentia > Cricetidae > Sigmodon > Sigmodon hispidus. The sequence goes on along the minus strand of PVIH01031263.1, from coordinate 7,948 downwards.
TTGACTTGAAATATCTCTAATGATAGTAAACTAGGCAAGCATTGGATTCACCTCATTTGCTTCTCTTTCTCATTTCTCGAGAGTCATTTTTTTTTGTTGTTGTTGCTCTACAGATATATCTTGAAAACAATACTTTGAGTACTTCTGGATTTTTAGAGGGGGTTGTTAAAATAGGAGTGCATATTTGACAGTAGTTACTTCATCTTGGCTAGAAGCAAAAGTATTATCATAGTTCCCTTTTCACCAAGATGGCGCCGAAAGCAAAGAAGGGAGCTCCTGCCCCTCCCAAAGCCGAAGCCAAAGGGAAGGCCTTGAAAGCCAAGCAAGCAGTGCTGAAAGGTGTCCACAGCCACAAGAAAAAGATCTGCACGTCATCACCCATCTTCCAGCGGCCCAAAACCCTTAGGCTCAGGAGGCAGCCCAAATACCCTCGAAAGAGCACGCCCAGGAGAAACAAGCTTGACCACTATGCCATCATCAAGTTCCCCCTGACCACTGAGTCAGCCACGAAGAAGACAGAAGACAACAACACACTTGTGTTCATTGTGGATGTCAAGGCCAACAAGCACCAGATCAAACAGGCTGTGAAGAAACTCTATGACATAGATGTGGCCAAAGTCAACACCCTCATAAGGCCTGACAGAGAAAAGAAGGCATATGTTCAATTCGCTCCTGATTATGATGCTTTGGATGTCGCCAACAAAATTGAGATCATCTAAACTCAGTCCAGCTGGCTAATTCTAAATATACTTTTTCCACCATAAAAAGTATTATCATATTTAATATTTTAAATGAATGTATTGAGGTATAAATCTTACTCTAGATGATTTTACTCTAGACATTAAAACTATGAAAATTAGGGTATATGGAGTTGGCTTAGTCAGCAAGGTGCTTACCACATGCACCTATGGATCTGAGTTGGATCTCCCATACCCAAATAAAAGCTAAGCACAGTGACATACCCTTGTAATTACAATGCTAATGGGGCTGAGACAGGAGGATTCTTAGGACTTATTTGTCAGCCCATCCAGCAAAATCTATGAGCTCTAGGTTCACTAAGAAAGACTATCTCAAAAAAATAAGATGGATAGCAATTGGCAAAAGTATCTAGTATTGGCCTCTGACTTACATCATACACACACACTCACACAAAAATAAATATGAACACACACAAATGCATATGTACATTCACACAAAAACATACAAAGCAATAAATATTTACACACAAACACATGTACAAAAGTATGTACTCACAAATACATATACACAAATAAATGTGCACATATAAATACATATGTATACACAGAAATAATATATGTACACATGCAAATACATTCACACAAATAAATACACACACACTAAGTATACAAATCAGGACTAGAATTGTAGTTTATTGATAGACCACTTGCCTTCTGTGTTTGAGGAATGGATTCAATTCCTTGAATCATCCAAAACAAAGTCTGCAAAGCTCAAGAGTTTATAGCATATTTACAGAGTTATGTAACCATTGCCACAATTAAATTTAGAATATTCTTATTATAACCTGAAATAAATTCTCTATTTAAGAAACATTACTTGTTTTCTATTTTTTTTTTTCAGTTACAAGCAACTGTGTAACTGTGTGTGTGACTCTGTGTGTTTGTGTGTGTGGTTCTTGTATTTTAGGATGGTCTTGAATTTAATATATAGCCAAAGTTGACTTTGAACTTGTGATTTTTCTGTCTATACTGCTTCAGTGGTGGGATGACAAACTGCTGTAAAGTCTGGTTTATATGCTTCTAGGCATTTAATCTGGGTTTCATGCATGTTAGGCAAGTGCTCTATCAACTGAGATATATCCCAGATCGAGACAATTATTAATTTACTGTCTGTTTTTGTATATGCGTCTGTATTGGCTATATCATATAATTGAGCACATATAATATATAGCATTTTGTGATTGAAAATTTTTCACATAAGAGTTTTTCAAGATCCATCTGTATTATATCTATCATTGATTCATTATTGTTGTGTGCAAAGTAATATTTGATTGATGGATTTATCACAGTACTTGTTGATTTGTTGTTTGATGAATATTATGTTGCTTCCATTTTGGGGCCATTATCAATGATGCTTCTATAAATATCTACATACAATTTTGTGTGTGTGTGTGGCCAAACATTGTTGTTTCTCTTGAATATATTATAAATAGGAATGTAATTATTGGTTTATATGGCAACTCTGTCTTAATTTAAGCTTTGAAATTATCCTATTCAAATTTAATGCACATAATTGTGAGAAAAGCACTGTCAACTCTAGTCCTCCCTGATTTATCTAGGGTAAGTAATTTGAAGTCACACTATCAGAAAGCAATAGGATTGGGGGCTGGAGAGATGGCTCAGCGGTTGGGAGCACCGTCTGCTCTTCCAGAGGACCGGGGTTCGATTCCCAGCACCCACATGGCAGCTAACAACTGTCTGTAGTTCCAGTTCCAGGCAAACACCAAGGCAAATAAATGAATAAATAAATAAAGTTTAAAAAAAAATAAAAAAAGAAAGCAATAGGATTTAAAAGGACATTTTTCTTGGGCATTAATCACTGTAGTATAGTATTGTTGAGATGAAATATTGGTACAACTGCTTTGATGAACAATTTAATATTATATGTACAAAATGTGCTATGAGCCAGTGTTTTCATATCTAAAAGACTGTCTAACACAAATATTATGACTTCTATCAAAATATATGTATTAAAATACTCTGTAGATTCAACATAATAAAAACACTTTTAGTATGTGAATGGTCAGCAGTAAGCAATTTTACATCAGTATGATAAAATACTAGCCAGCCACCAAAAAATACTGTGATAGCTGGACAGGGTGGCACATAATTATAATCCCAGTTCTTTGAAGAGTTCTTATCTTCAAACAAAAAATAAGAACGGATGTAGGATATCATGCCAATAGAGGTAATGTTCAGTAAGTAATAGGAAAAAAGAAATCCTATTCTCAGAGAGAATCATCCATGTTTATACATGCATGAGAATTATTCAACACAAGAAAAATAATACTTATACTTGAAAAAATAGCTGAGTGCTTTTTGACTTTATACTTCTGTGTGTTCTCTTAGCCATTTGCTATGTTCCTGTATGGAAGGTACAAATTACATTAAAATATCAGGTATTCGGCCTACAAAGCCAGCATTCTTCCTCATCTATCATAATTATTTTCCATCTTTGAAAGTACTACTAAGATCCAGTATACCTTTTTACAACTAACAAGCACTAAAAGTATTCTGAAATACAAAGAAGTGTTCCCTTTAAGAAAAGGCTAATTGGCACCACAAAGCAGGTTATGAAAACGGTTGAGAAATTCGTCTTAGAAAAGAAACTCATTCAATTGTAATACAAAATTGATAAGAGAAGGATTAGAATAAGTTAGAAGTGAGAAGTCTCGTTGCCAGAGCAACCTCTTCCTTATTGGAAGAAATGTCTCACCAGAGAGGAGCTGCCAATGCAGGCCTTGCTACCTCCATTTTCTTTGTTTACATTTAGCTTTGATCATCAGGCAAAGTGCAAGCAAGCCAGAAGCAGTTCTGAGAATCTGTTTCAAAACTGTAGCAATGGGCATGCTGTGACCTTGAAGATGGAGAGAGGGTAGAGGAGACCAGCAGGCAGCAATATTGGAGAAGGAGGATTCTGGGATGTATAGCCCCTATGAAGAAAGGAGATGTCCAAAACTCCAAGTCTCAAGCTTCATGAGGATAGAGATATTTAAAGTATTATTTACACTAGCTGAACCATCAATATGAAATCTTGGTATTAGGAATAGTAGTAGTATTTGCATACATACTGGTGATAACTATAGAAACATGACTAGAAAATTCTAAATTCAAGAGATTTGATCTGGTTTAAAGAACAGCAAAGATCATAGCTGAAGAAGCATGCCATGTCTAGTTCCTCTGTGAACCCAGAGAGGAAAACAACACAAGGTATAAGGTTGTGAGATGGTAGAATAGGAATAGCATTCAAGCTAGAAAGTTCCATAAGATTTCCATGAGAGTGGGGATCCTCTTTTGCTGCCACATATCTACTGTGTATGATGATTCCTGACAAAGTGTTGTGCTTTCTCCAATAGGCTCATATATTTATTTGAGTACTTGGTCTTCAGAAAATAGTACTGTTTGGGGGAAGCTAAGTAAGTGGGGCATGAGCCTTGGAGTTATATCATTACACCCTATTTCCTATGTGCTTGTAATGTTCTGACCTTCTGGATATGAGGGTGCAACCTCATATTTGTGTGCCACAGCTAGAAGACATTGTTTCTGCCATGTCTTTTCCTCTGTGCTGGACTGTATCCTCACGTCACAAAGCAAGACTAATCCTTCCCCCTTGAAATTGTTTCTGTTCAGGAATTTGGTCAAAAAAGGAAAAGTAACTAATTTAAATAAGTAATGTATTGCATAAATATGTGTCAAATAGAAGAAGGCCACTTCTTCAGACTAGAGAGTACCTCAAACACACCATAACATGTCCCTAGTGCAACAGGTAAATTCTGAACTTCAGCCATGAGTGGGAAGAAGCTCCTAAGATGTGTGTTCTTGGCAGGAGTTGGATGAAGCTGTGAATTTGAAGGCTAGAGAACTTCAATTTCATCAAATGGGCAGTGTCTGGCAAACAACATGGACGACTACAAAATCTGTTTTCTTTTATTATTTTTGAGACAAGCTCTCTGTCTTGTCTAGATCTTGCCTGCCTCTGAATCCCAAGTGCTGACATCACCATGCTGAGCAACAAAATCTCTTTTAATCAGATCTCAGTTCACATATTACCTCCTGCAGGGGAAGTACTGAGGACTTAACCGAGGCCCTAATTTGTACTAGGCAGGGATTCTAGCTCATTTTATATCATTGCTAAAATGGCCCTCAGTGCTGATCATGACATTGTCCTTTGTATTCCTGTTCCATTTTTTTAACTATCTGAAACACTCACTTGTTTTGTCTAGGACTCAGTAACCACTAGGCAACATGATTCAGGAATACAGTGACTTTGTCTCATTCATTGCTGCATTTTTGGCTCCTAAAGCAAGTGCTTATTAAATATAGGAGGTGCTCAATGGGTATCAGCTGAAATAGATGCTGGAGAAATCAGTCAAATATGACAACCTCTTCTTACCTTTGCTTAGAAGAGATAATGGTGTTGTTTTGCTTGATCTTCACCCTCAGAAGTGAAAATCATCTTTAATATAGGGAACAGAAATAAGCCTACTCTTTACTCTGAGGGGAGCAGTATATCTTCCTTCCATGACTGTTTGCTGTACAAGCACACCGTTGAAAGAAAGGTCCAGAATGAAGGCTTCTAGTGCCAGTGTTCCCAAGTTGTGCAGACACCACGAAGAGTGACTGTCTAACAGTGTGACAGCTACTCAGGTTTGTGAATCACAAATCTCAGAAGACGCAGCTATATAATCAGAGCTACTTTTGCACGTCAAAGCTTGTTAGGTGCTAACAAAAGATTTGCCCAAGCCCTTTTCCTGAAGCCATTGTTTCCCAGGTCATGCTATGCTCATTGCACTGAAAACCAGCCAGGGGGTACTGGATACTCTCAGTGAAAAATATTTTTGAAGTTAAAACTATATAGAAAAAGAGCACATAATAATGGGAACATGGCTTAAGCACTTCTTAATCAAGCACCTATTATGTAATATATATTGAGCATCAGATGTCTCAGCACTGTTTTAGGTATTGAAGAAATTAGGATTTATTCACTTGACAAATATTTTTTTGGAGTAGCAATTATATGCCAGATATAAACAATAGCATTCTTCTTGCTTTGTTTTGCAATTGGGTCCTACTATGTAGTTCAGGCTGGCCTGGAGCTCATAATTCTCTTCTTTCAGCCCCTGAGTGCTGGATTATAAATGTGCACTGATACGCTTACCCATGCAGCAAACTTTTTTTAAAAAATGATAATTTGCTTCAAGGAGATTAATAAAGAAGATGTCTATGTAAAAAATAGTATGATAAATGTTATATCTGAAATAATCATGCATGACTGATCCTGAAAATGAAATAAGCAAATCTGCTTAAAAGAGTTTAAGTGAAGACAGGACAGGACAGAGCAGAGAGGTTTTTACACAAACATTACTGTGATCTTAGGTAATAGCCTTGAAGCCTACATGGGAGTCTTCCACATAGGCAGGAGATTCCAATCAGAAGAACAAAAACATGGAAATCTGTAATCAAATGGTGTGGTTGGGAAGCTTCAAGTCGTGTGGAGTGTGCAATAGGAAGAGAACCATGAAAATGTGATGTTTGAAGGTAGATCTTACTGAGCCTTATTGGTTATACTGAGAAAGCTGGGTGTATCATTAAATGGCAAACCATGAATTGCAAAATTAGAGCATGAGAAAGAAATAAATATGATTGTATCAAGTGAAAGTGGATCATGTGAAAAGAATGTGAAAATCAACAAAGCAGAGAAGATATGTTCGAAGAACAGCAAGAAGCTTGATTTGGCCAGAATGTTGTACATGGATGCTGATAAAAATAATGATTGCTAGGCTAAACATGGTGTGGAGCATTCCTGTTATCTCAACACTTAGGAGCCTAGAGCAAGAAGATCACAAGCTGTTGGCTACATAGTCTATTCAAGGTCAGCCTGAACTACAAATTCTGACTTACAAAAAAAAAAAAGAAAGAAAACAAGAATTGAGGATATAGTGCACGAGGGCACACACATGCACACACACACACACACACAGAGAGAGAGAGAGAGAGAGAGAGAGAGAGAGAGAGAGAGAGAGAGAGATACATACATATAGACAGACAGACAGACAGACAGACAGACAGACAGACAGAGACATACAGAAAGAGAAATAGAGAGACGGACATACACACACACACACAGAGCTAAGAAAGTAAATGGTGAGGAGTCAGTGTATAAATTTAACAGCATGAATTGAACTAATCTTGCCAGCATTTGAATCCTATTTCTCCTACATAGTTATTCTATGGTATTAAAAATATTTGAGAATTCCTTTAATTTAAATTCTCCATGTGTAAAATGATGATGATTACAACCAGCACCTCAAACATTTGTTTTGAGGATAAAGCCCATAACACTCAAATCAATTAAAATGTTCCTAGAATCATCAAATATTATATAAGTATAAGCAGCTCTTATTATTTTACAGCATATTAAATTTTGGGGGAGGTACGTTGTTTTGTTTTGATTTTTCCTTGAAACTGGGAGACTTCCAGCTGGAGCGTTGGCTCAGTGGTTAAGAGCACTGACTGTACTTCCAGAGGACCTGAGTTTGATTCCCAACGTCTACATGGCAGCTAATAACTGTAATTTCAGGATCTGACACCCTTACACAGTTATACATGCAGGCAAAACACCAATTCACATAAAATAAAAATAAATATTAAAAAAAGAAACTGGGAGACTTTTAGTGGCCTTTGAAATCTGACTGTATACACAAGAGTTAGTTTTGGAAATTGACCCAGGATTACAAGTGTTACAGGGTCTTAATCTTCTCCTTCCTTCCTTTCTTTCTTCCTTCTTTTCTTCCTTCCTTCCTTCCTTCAATACTTTTTTTTTTGAGGCTAGGTTTCTCTGTGTAACAGCTCTGGCTACCCTGGAACTTGCTCTGTGGACCACACCGGCCTTGAACTCACAGAGATCTACCTGTCCTGGTTTCCCTTGCTGGGATCAGAGGTGTGTGTCACCTTCGACTTTTAATATTTTTTTGGTTTCTTTTTAAAATTATTTCTTTATTGTTTTCATTTATTTTACATACCAGCCACAGTTTCCCCTCCCTCCTTTTCCTGTTCACTCCTCCCACCTCCCATTCATCCCCCCATTCATCCCCCCATTCATCCCCCCATTCATCCCCCCATTCATCCCCCCATTCATCCCCCCATTCATCCCCCCATTCATCCCCCATTCATCCTCCTATTCATCCCCC
>PVIH01031262.1:0-11068 GCA_004025045.1 Sigmodon hispidus | reverse complement strand
CCCAGCAATACCACTTCTGGGTATATACCCTAAAGAGGCACATTCACACTCCAAAGGTATTAGCTCAACTATGTTCATAGCAGCATTATTTGTAATAGCAAGAACCTGGAAACAACCTAGATGTCCCTCTACTGAAGAATGGATTAACAAACTGTGGTACATCTACACAATGGAATACTACTCAGCAGTAAGAAAAAACGATATCCTAAAATTCACAGGCAAATGTATGGATTTGGAGAATATCCTCCTGAGCGAGGTATCAAAATCTCAGAGAGATAAGCAGGGGATGTACTCACTCACCAGTGGTCTCTAAACAAACAAACAAGGAAAAAAAAAAGCCAAACATGCCCAAGCAGCAAAGCACAACCACTGAACAGCTTGGGATCAGAAACACCCTGGACTGACCCTTCGGACCCCACTCCAACTATAGGAATACCAGACTCATTCTTGAGGGAGGGGGGACAAAACTGGATTTGGCCAGGAGTGGAGACTGATCCAAGCATTATTGGGTCAGTGGGACCATAGGACTGCTCCCTGCCCAGCGAAGGGATGGGGAGTTGCAGAGAAGAGAAATGTCAAGATGTGGTGGGAGGGGGAAGGGACCTTGAATGAGGATATACAGGGATGGGAAAAAAAATTTCAGAGGGAAAGCTGAACATATAGTAAATATATGTGTAGCAATCTTATTTGCATTACCACCCTTGATAAGCCATGCTTATGATTCTTACCCTGTTCATAGTTATTGTTAACTTTTCCTCATTTTAAATTCATGTTACTGTTTTTTTGTTAAATACAAAATAAAGAAGGAAAAAAAAAAAAAAGAAGCCCTTCAAAAACTTTAGTTTGAGGAAAAGGAAAACCACTAATCTATCTGTGACAATGGTCTTGGCTCAAAAGACCCTAAAATAAGAAATTTAAGATGGCTGAGTTCTTTTGTGATAGTTTATAATATTCAGCCAATAGATTTTAACTTCAAAAGGCTTCAGCTAATAGTCAAATATCAAAATTTACACTGTACAAACTTTGGAGCATTCCTGTAATCCCAACATTTAGGAGACTGATGCAGGAGGCCCATGAGTTTAAGGGTAGCCTATACTATATAAAGACATGGTTAGACTGTCTTTAATGAAATATACATATCCTCTGAACTTTTGTTTCTAGAAATTAAACTTTCTGGCAGAAATACAAACACGTTCTCTACAGCTCCCAGTTGAACTATGAACCTAAATTGACTTAGATGGCAAATACTATCTATGTATGTCTTACCATAACTTACACACATCCAGATGCTCACTAAAGTATTCCCTGTAATAACCTTGAAATAATCAAAAAAGGAGTGGAGAGGGTACACAACTCTTAAGTTTGGATTACTCTGAAGCCATGGAAAAACAACAAAGTAGGGCTAGGGATGTAATTAAGTATGGAACATCTGCCTGGTGTGTACAAGGTCTGACTTCCAGCATTACAAAAAATAATATCAAGAAGGAAATAAAAACACAGTAGCTTTCCATGTGCTGCTTTGGAATGACAGCCTGACATCAAATAAGAACCTGTAAAACAGTATACAAAAAAACCCCAAAAAAACAAAAAAACGGAGCTGTTTTTAAAAACAAATGTCTATACGGGAGGAGTGGCTACTTTGGTCTTTTCCTAGAGAACCAAGAGAGCTTGCACCTGAGGATCTGAGATGTGTGTGCTATTTCCAAAGAGATAAACATCTGGATATACACCTACAAGTGTTAACAGTACACACCTGTGAGGAAAACAACCAGGAGAAAGATTTCATATTCTTTTATAGTGTTTCACATTTTTTCTTTTAAAAAAAGTAACATGAGTACTAGTGTAATACAAGAAGTCACCAAGTCTCTTACTCCCAAATATTCAGCCAGAAGAAAACTTGAGTGGCCTGCTTTAAATTTGGCCTTTTACTGGCAGAGAAAAGTCACCAGCTGCTGGCATTGTTTCCTTCTCTGAGACTGAAATGCTTTTTTACAAGTTAATACTAGATATAGCCAAGGTTGCTTCTGAGAACAATTTCCCTATACCACTTACCAGTGAACAGAAATCAAGAGCATTCCCACAAGCCCTTGTGAATACTTCTTTCTCTCTTTCATTCTCTTCTCCCTGGTTTGAGTGTGTCACACCAAATGACAGTGGCACCAAAAAAGAAGGCAAACAACCTAGTGAAGACCTTGCCAACAGTCTAGCCTTCAGACTTGGGGCTACTTTCTCCCTTAAGTGACTCATGAAGTTGTTTAAAATAGCTCATTAAAAAAAACATAAGCTTAGCTGGAGAGATGGCTCAGTGGTTAAGAGCCCTGACTGTTCTTCCAGAGGACCTGAGTTCAATTCCCAACATCTACATGGCAGCTAATAACTGTCTGTAATTCCAATATCTGACACCCTTACACAGTTATTCATGCAGGCAAAACACCAATTCACATAAAATAAAATAAAAAAATATAAAAGAAAGAAAAATAGAAAAAGAAAAAAAGAATTATTGCTTTCGTTGTGAAGAGAGGGAAAACCAAGAGAGATTTCTTACCTGTCCAGAGAACGGCCAGAAAATTCCTGGCTCTGAGCCACTGGAGAAAGGTAAAGATCCATATTTTCTTCTCCAAGTGTGCATGGAGATGATGCAGGCAGATAAACAGCTGTCCAGAGGTGCAGAGCCCGAACGTGGCACACAGGATGTAGGACCTAGGGAAGCCCAATGTTAGTGTTTTATGAGAGTCCTTGTTATGTTTTTCTTCCCTGAACATTTAGTTTTACATTAGTATTTCTTCTCACTGCCTCAGCCTCCTCTCCTCTCCTCTCCTCTCCCTGTAGGATTTCCGGCAGGAAAAGGGCTCAGCCTTACCATGTCTGAGCCAGGTGTATAGAGGAAATTATGAAAGTTCTTGTTGCCAGCTCGTAGGAGTGCCCACACAGAGCATGTCCGCTTATAGATGTTCCGCTTCTCTCGCTCACAGGGGTTGTTGGCCAGGAATGTACCATAGAGACAGGAGTATGTGTGTTGCACCAGTTTTACCTAGGAAACCCAGACAATTTAAACACAAGTGCCTCAGGATACCATCTTCCAACACTGGCCACAGGCTTTAGAACTTACCAGAAATGCTTCATTGAATTCAAACAGACAAGGGAACTGCTTAAGCAGCTGATGAACAGAATCAAGCCACTGGAGGAACACAGGACACTGTTCATTTTGGTCCTCTGCATTTTCCTGATGGCCACAACGATCTCCAAACTTGTGCCCAAAATCCAGCCAATCAGACTCTACTAACACTTGGAAGCCCTGTAAAATGGCCAGTCTCAGCACAAGGCAACTCTGGAAGGGCTAGGGTCCAACCCTGGAAGAGGACTCAAAGGAACCAATGTCCTCTACTGAAACATTCCCACACACTTCCCGAGAGCCTGCTACCATCCCCTTCCCTCATTCCCTCTGTTTTTCCCAACCCCTTCTCAGTACCTCCAGGGTCCTGTAATATGGGTCCAGTAATATTTTGGCCAGAGCTACAATCTGTGGCGTACGGTCCCAGCCGTCAGAGCAGTGCACCAGCACAGGCCGGCCTTCCCGATCTACAGTATTAGCTACCAACACAGCCGCTTTTAGCATCACTGACAAGTGCTGCAGCCATTTGGTACTCTCCAGTGCAGACAACCAGCTGTGCAAGAGCAGAGAGAACCGAAATTAGGAAGGGTTGGGGGCTACCACAATGTCTCTGTTCCTCAGCCAGCAAAAAGCCAAAAAAGCCCCATCGAGGCCCGAAACTAGGAAGTCTAACTCATGACTTTTCTGCTGAGAGATATTTGGCAGAAAGCTAGAGAAATGAGACAGAGACACAAGAACTTCTTAGACTCAAAAGAGGAATTGTGGGGCTGGAGAGATGGCTCAGCGGTTAAGAGCACTGTCTGCTCTTCCAGAGGTCCCGGGTTCGATTCCCAGCACCCACATGGCAGCTAACAACTGTCTGTAGTTCCAGTTCCAGGCAAACACCAAGGCAAATAAATAAATAAATAAATAAATAAATAAATAAAGTTTTTTTAAAAAAAAAAAAAAACAAAAGAGGAATTGTGAAGTATCACATGCATACTTAGAGCTACGCTTCTCCCCAGTTCTCTATTCTTTTGGGGGGTGAGTAGGTAAGAACAATGATCTAGGAAAAAAAGAATCCAACAGCCTATGACCATGCCAAAGTGTCAGAGTGGAAGAAGTGTTGTTGGAAGGGATACACTGCACACAACCCTGCTCAGATACTGAAGTCTGTATAACCTCAAAACTTCTCATCTCCCCATCAGATCCCTAAGGATGCACAGGACTAGCCAAGGTATGGGATTGGAAGGATGATGGAATCTCGAAAGGAACACTTACTTGCTGGGATCTGGCATCTGGCTACACACGGCCCGGAGGTACTGGAAGCTGTTCCGGATAGCATGGATGTTGGCCATTCCCATAAACACGACCTCACAGTTAGGATAGTACTCTGCAGACCAGAGAAGAAAGTGGAGCATACAAACCTACCCTGCAAACAACCACTCAAGACAAGAGCAGTCTCAGTGCACAGAGTTCCTCCGGCAGGACAGAACACTCCAGAGCGACAACATAGTAAGCATACTCTTAGGCTCTGAATTGCCCTTTTACCTCTGGACGCTCACGCACTTTACTCAGACTCACTGTAATGTTGATAGCAGCAGCAGTACGAGCCATATCAATATACATTCTCAACAAATGATAGCTACTCTGAGCCAACAATCTTTATCCAAGCACTAATTATCTGACAACCTTTCAAAGTATGAATCACCCTTATTTTACAGATGAGAATATAAAACTTATGCGGTAACTTATACTTCACAATCATGATTAGTAAGTGGCAGAGCCCTGGATCCAAGCAGATTTATTTGGTTCTTTCAAATAGTCAAGTTGCCCTCAACTCCTTCCTCAGCAAAGCTGTCCCAGAGCAGTGACTGCAGACACGAAGCGGTCACCATACCTTCACATTCACAGCCTCCACCCTTGGCCCGGTTAGCCACTGCTGCTGTGTAGGACCGGGCATCCAGAATTAGCAGCTTCTGAGGAGTTGCTGTGCTCTCCACTCCAGAGCATGCAGTCAGAGAAGAATCTAAATACACAGCAGGAGGATGATCAGCCTCAGGGAGAAACTGAGCTTCATCCTAGCCTTGGGGCACTCCAGTTCAGAAGAAAGGAACAGCCTTTTCAGACCCCTCAGACCTCCACCTCCCTAAAGGCTGGGACCCAGAGGCTAGTGGGGACCTATAAAGGGGAGATTAGCACCAGCCATGCCTTACCAAAATCAGTGTCACATGCCTCACTGGCATCATTAGTCCCCATGCTGAGGGAGGCCCCACTGGCCCTTGTCCCTGGGTCTAAGGCACAGGCTTTGGCAATGGACGTAACCAGGTATTCATCATCAGCATTGCGCCAGCCCCACCAGCTGATCTCAGGCTGGCTGCAACGGGCAATGGCAGCCCCGTTACGCAGGTGTCTGACAAAACAGAAGAAACCATAATGCCCTTGGTATTCTAAGCCTCCAGAAGCTTACCGCAGAGACCTCATGGGGCCAGACCAAGGTCTCCAGAGCCAGCACAGGATACCAGCATATCCAGGTCATGAAAATAGCAACTAAAAGCCTTAACATCTCTAGAGCACATTTTTCTGAAATGGCTCTTGTATTCCCAATGTGACCTTGACTCATCAAATCTGCACAGCACTTGCTCCAGGTTCAAATATGCACCAAGAGAACATGCCTAAGTTAACATAAACCATCCTAAACCTCATGGTTACTATCTAACTCAGTCTATTTATATTTGTTGAAACAGGATCTCATTATGTAGCCCTAGTTGGTCCACAACACACCAGACCAGGCCAGCTTCAAATTAACAGCAATCTATGGGGCTGGAGAGATGGCTCAGCGGTTAAGAACACTGACTATTCTTCTGAAGAACCTTAGTTCAATTCCCAGCATCTACATGGCAGCTAACAACTGTCTGTAATTCCAAGATCTGACACCCTTATACAGTTATAGATGCAGGCAAAACACCAATTCACATAAAATAAATATTTAAAAAACAACAACAAAAAAAACATCGATCTACCTGCTTTGCCCCCAGAGTGCTGGAATTAAAAATATAAAGCTTATTTATTTACATTCTGACATAAGAACTGGCTAACTTTCCACTGAAGAACTAGCCAAAGTTTCTGACTTTGTAAGTCACAACCAACCTCTGCCATGTATTAATAAATCACTGACCATAACTCCAACACTTTTGACAGAGCAAGAGAATGGCTAGGAGAAAGGCACTTAGACACCTAGTGAGACTGGGTCTTTAAAAAAATCCTTTACCTCATAAAATAAGATACAGACTGGGAAGAAAACCCCAAAACCAACAAACAAAAACCAATTTCCCTAAAGCTTTATCTTTAGGTGTGTGTGTGTGGTGGGGGGAGTAATCTGAGATTGTGCCTAAATTTTTTTTTTTTTTTTTAAGATTTCTGTCCCACCCCCTTCTTTTCAAAACAGGATTTCTCTGCAACAGCCCTGTCTGTGCTGGAATTTGCTCTGTAGACTAGGCTGGCCTTGAACTCACAAAGATCACCTGCCTCTGTCACTTGAGTGCTGGGATCAAAATCATGTGCCATCACACCTGGCAAGCCACAGGCTTTGATTACTAGCTGCCTAAAAAGTGGCCTCCCACTTCCTGTTCCATACTGTCTCACCTGTACACAACAACAGGGATGCGCTTCCACGATCGGAAAGAAGCCACATTCTCCAGCTCTTTATCTGTGATCCACACAGGAACCAGCAACTTCTGGGGGTAACTAGGGCACAGCCTGGGAAAAGATGGGGGTGGGGTAGGGGGAGGATATCTTGATCTAAATATGAGGAACAATCCCAGGGGACAGCTTTGAGACAATACGACAGTTTTAAGCCCCCCTCCCTCATAGACCCAGAAACTGCCACATTTAAGGTAAGCACAGAGAAAGTTCAGATATGGACTGTGCTTTAGACCCACGCCCTGAACTCTCACTTGTAATTGCTGTTGATGTGTGAGACTCTCCAGACGTTCTGCAGGTCAAAACCCATCCTGGCAAGCTCGGCCTCCTGTCGACATCGGATGTGCTCTCCTGTAACACATCCCCCAATCTGTCAGCTTCCCAGAGCACAGCATCCAGGAGTGGAGGAGGAGGGATGAAGAGTCACGGGCTAAGAAGCAGACTCCCCAAGACAATGGCCTGGCCTCACCTGGCTGACACAGGTGGGTATGCTGATCCTCCTCGGTCAGCCCCAGGCACCAGGCATGGTAGGCAAAGGCAAAGAGATCCTCAGGCTTGGCAGGTCTTGCTGTGGCCCGGCTTAGCCTTGACAGCCACTCTTGGCACTGCTTGAAAGTGGAGAAGTGGCACCTGCCAGGCAAGAAGCCACAGGCTTGGATGAGGCAAGGGGCGGATGTACCATGGGACCGAGAGTCAAAAACATGACCCCAGAGACGTGAGGAAAAGAAGCTACAAAGCAGGAGATGAGGAAACACTGACCCTCGGGTGAGGGAGGAGACACTGGCCACCTAAGAGAAGCTGTCTTGTGACAGGTCTTTTCCCATGACCGTCTATGTTAGGACACACATGCTCCCTCTGAGGAGGCCTCACCATGTCTCCAGTGAAACCTTAGGCCACCCCACCTACCAGCCAGTGTTACCTCCTCTCCGTGCTTAGCCACACCTTACTGAAGCTTCCTTCCCTAAGCCTACTCCTCACCACAAGTCTTTCCTGTCTTGACTCCAAAAGTGCCTGAAATATGAAGGAGGTTCTGAGCAGCACACCTTCTCATTAAGTTTGCCTTAAGTAACTTCAAATTTTCAGAAAGAAAAGAGAGCACTATGAACCCTCATGAGTCAGCCAGAGACCACACATGGGCTTCCTTCTCAATACTGGATCAGCTCCGTCTCCTTTTCTCTCAGACAACTTCTAGCACATCCTGTCATTTCAGGATGACCACTTCTCATCCTGAGGAAAGGACCCTAGGCAGGGCACCACAGCCTCTCACCTGAGCCAGCTGGAACAGCTTTCTAACTAGTCCCTCAGTCTGGCTTTTGTCCCCATTTTCTTCTACTTGGTTTCAATGGAACAGACAAAGTGAACCTATAAACTGCAAGGTTCCCTTGCTCAAAACCCTCCCAGGGTTTTTCAGTTCCCTCAGAGTTGAAGCCAGCACCAGTCACTGCAACCTCTGCCCCTTGCTCTCATGCCTCTGTCCCGCCACCCTCACCCGTGCGCTCCTCCCAGCCTCACCAGCGCCATGCCACTCTTCTGATATGAGGCACAGGCGCACACCCACTCCAGAACCTTTGCACTCAACTTGCCCTTTGGCACACCTTTCCTCAAATACCTGCTCAGTCACTTTCCTCAGGTCCTGACTCAAACAAACAATATCTATGCAACTTTCTCCAATCACTTGTTTAAAGCTATAACCTGCTAAAACCTTTCTTGATTTTATTTTTAATTTTACATGTATCATTATTTAAAGTATTTTACTTATTTTTTGTTAGTACCTCCCCACTAAATATAAGATCTTTAGGGCAGGAATTTTTCTGAGTTCTTGATGTATCTGCAGTACTGCGTGGTACACTCTGCTCAATAAACTTCTGTAATTTAAAAGTGACCTTTGTGCCAGACACTTACCCAGGTGCTTATACATATTACCTCAAGTAATCCTCCCAATGGCTCCATCAACTAAATATCATCCCCATTTCATTTCAGGTCAAGACAGAAAGGGTTAGCAACTTGACCTTCCTTCCCATTAAGAACAGGGAACAGAATTATCACTTTTTTCTCCAATGGGGCAAGTGAAGGGCTATCTTTCCTCTCTTGCTCCAAAGGTACCCTGCTACACAAGACTAGGGTCAGAGAATGTGAACGAGGCTCCATTGTGCTCACCTCACCACTTTGGAGTCCTTGCAGGCAATGTGCAACTGGAACATATCACGACTTTCCACACTGTCAATCATCCGGAGGGGCACCTGCAGTGCAAGAGCAAACTGAGGCTCAGATACGCCCTAGCCTGGAAGTGATGCACCATAGAAAGAAGGAGGCCAGCATCTGCTGAGAGTCTATTAACTATGCCAGGTGCTTCACACATGTACCATACCACAAAAACCCTGAAGGAAAGTGATTTTATCCAGTAAGGAGGACACCATCACTTGTCCAAGGTGACACAGAAGTGGCAGTAAAAGATAAAAGGCCAAACTTGCCTGGTTCCAAAGTCTATGCTCTTCTAATAATGCCATACTATTACCATACTCCTCTAAGCCTACACAGGGAGCTGGAGAGGTAGTCCAGTGGTTAGGAGTACATGCTGCTCTTGCAGAGGACTTGGGTTAGTTCCTAGCACCCACACAATTGCTTACAACCTCCTGTAACTCCAGTATGATACCCTCACCTGGTCTCCTAAGGCACTAGGCACACACATGGTGCATACATAGATATATGCAGGCACTCACAAGTAAACAGAAAATAAAAATAAATCTTTAAAGGAGGTGGAGCCCAAACAGGATAAAAAAAGAGAGGGAGACAGACAAACCTGCACACAGAAGAACAAAACAAGAAATACCAAAGCCAACGACAAGGAAATCCCAACTGTTTTTAGAGACATAATCAGGTAGAGAATAGAACAATACCACTCTGAAGTGCAAAGGGACTCTGATTTTGGTGTGAGGAAAACAAGACAAGAACTCACGTTGATGACTGAGTCTTTGAACTTGATATGCAGCCGGTAGTTGGAGATGGCAATGAGGGCATCAGCTGCCCGGCCAAGGAATTCCACTCCCTCACCCTGTAGCACTGTGAAGGGTACCTGTTTAAAAGTCAGAGAAGCCCTTAGCCAGAATCAAACGATCTCCCCCGTTTCACTCTGCAGCCCCTGCTCTAGGAGTTCCTCAGGAAAAGGTGGCTAACCAAAGTCAGGACACTGGTCATCAGCGGTCCAGGAGAACTGCCTCTCCTAAGGCCAAAAGCTCCAACAATGCATAGACTGACAAATACACACACCCACTCCCAGGAAGCCAGAGAGAGCTCTGGTAGATCCTCTAAAGACCTAGAGCATTTCTAGGCAGGTTCCTATCCCTCCTTACCTGAAGATTCTCCTCCTCCTTCACAAGTTCCTTGGGGGGAAACAGATCCTTGGCTTGGATGTACTCCAGGCTGGGGGGGCCCTCCTCACCCTGCAGGGAGGCCATACATAACCTTGAGTTGCTAGACCCCACTTGGCTCCTGAGGCTCATTCACTCTCCTCCTCTACCAACAAAGCTAGAGACACCTTCCTCAACGTTTATTGAAGTCCTGGTTCCTAGAGGAGGGGAAGAAGGCAGCCTGGCTTGGCTGAAGGCAGGGTGACATAGAGGGAAACATGAGCTTAGCCGAGGAGGAGCTCACTTAGAACCAGCACTGCAAAAACTGTGAAGAAGCAGGAGAACTACACTAAGACAGACAACAGGGGCCTGGGAAAGAGACACCTGAGGAACGGCAGCCAGGTGTGGGAGCTGGCTAGCGAGAGAAAGGAAATCAGGCCCCTTCAGCCACTCAAGCATCTAACTGGTGGGTGGAGACAAAGGAGGAGGGTGGGGGGATTCTGTCCCGGGCCTCTAGAGGGCCTTTGTGAATTCACGCCTTCAATAGGGAAGATGTGTTTTGGAGCTGAGCTTTTCTTCCCACTGGGCTCCCGCCGCTCACAAGCCCCCACTACCTGCCAGGCGCCCCGCCTGCTGATCTGAGGGGAATTCCTAAGGAATACCCATAGCAAGCAGAAGTCACTCTGCTCCCAACTACCAAGAGAGAAGAAAAGGGGGAATCCACGCTCAGGGAGGAAGCGGGAGACCCAAGGACAGCCAGGGGAGAGAGGAGGCCTGGCAGACACCTACGGAGAGGGGGAGGGGAAGCTGGGGGGGTACGCGACATCTGAGAGGACAGATGGGGGAAGCTGGGAAGGAGCATTAGCCAGAGGGGAGGAGGGGAAGGCTGAGAATGATTCAGAGATACAGAACCCTGCAGAGGCAGGGA